>JANIEX010000484.1:0-29680 GCA_027627405.1 Leucocoprinus birnbaumii | reverse complement strand
ATGTAAAACTTGACTAGGAATCGGTCCATTGTGAATTTGTGATGAGCTGAATGAGGAACGAAGCTCCGGAGTGATGGCTGCCTCTGTGATTGCCGACCATCAATTGTTGATGGATATTCTGTAAACTTGCCTTCTTTGGCAAGCCAACTTCTAAACATTCATTGGCACTCGTAATCAGGCGCAAGGTCGAGTTAGCATTCCGCATACAATTGCCCCCGATTGGGCTGATTACTCTTTGTAAAAACACAGAGATAACATTCATCGTGTTGATCATTGAACAGGCCCGCTGAGCAGCGCGACTTGCAACTTGAACAGCTTCAAGCGTTTTGGAGCTGGCGCCGCGAACTAAAGACATCCACTCTCGAACACTAGTCATCTGAGATCAGAGTCATCGGATATTCAACACACTTGATATCCATATAGTTATATAGAAGATCCATTCTCCCCTCCGCTCAATAGCATCAAGCCTTTAATAGCCACGACCATCATGTTTGCCCTGTTTTCCTCCGCCCGACCTTTCTTTCCGATACTTCTATCGCTCAAGCAATCCAGCGACATCTCCGCAACCTCACTGCCCGCACTCGCCTTGTCTGACTTTTCGACTTTCATCTCGTCCCTCTTGTCCATCCCTGCACTCTGGGATTGGTTGAAAATCTTCCTCATTGGTAGCGTTCTCGAGTATCTTCGTAGAGCTGTCATACGGCTTTATCAAATCACTTACAACTGGTTCTTTGTTACCGCTGCCTTCGAAGATATAGACTCAAGCTACGGTATGACTTTTTCAAGCCATTTCTAGCATCCCAAATTGGATGATGGTATGGCTCTTGAAGAATACTCGTGGAATAAAGCACGAGAAGTTTAGATAAGCACACGGTCATTTGGGCTGAGGTCTGGCCTACTTCTCCTACCCATAGAAGAGAACAAGGAATGGGATCGATTGACGAATCTCGGTGATCGGCCGCTGCCCGACATTCCGTCACTATTATCTAAACACACCTTCTGGTATAGGCGCCATTGGTGTAGCATCCGTCGTGTGCAGAAACCACAAGATACTCATAGTGAATATCTGGAGTTGCGGTAAGAATTTATTTCAACTCTGACTACAATTCCGACAATCGCTAAATGGCATGAAATCACGGGCAGCCTTTTTGCATGGGATCAGCGTATTCTGAATCCGCTATTTTTGAGGCCAGAACGAGCTATACTCTAGTTCTGTGCAACAGATCTCTATCTCTATCTATGCTCCCCATTTGTCAGCTATTCTCAAGTATCCTACATTTGGAAAGACCATGCTCATAGTTCACAATCTCAAGGAGTTACGGTTGGCGTTGTGTCAGACCTCTATCCTCCAATGTTCTCGATCCAGGGGTAAAGAATCAGCTAGTAGAAGACGCCCGTGATTTCTTGGAAAGCAAAAACTGGTATCTTTCCCGTGGGATCCCTTTCCGCCGTGGCTACCTTCTCGTAAGTCGCTCTTCATGTCGTATTTGTAACTCGGGGATGCTTATCTTGACAGTATGGCACACCAAGGCAAGCATTATTCACAGCTTAGCCGGCGAGCTGGGCTTGGATATTTATATCATATCCCTTTCACACTCGGGCATGAATGACGCCACGTTGAACGATTGCCTTTGAGCTTCCTTGTGAGCCAATAGGCTGATTCATGCTTCGAGTGCTAATCAATCTCCATACAGCAAGACGTATTGCTCTGGTGGAGGACATTGACGCAGCATTTACTAACTCTCTCAGTCGAGATCTCCCACAAGAGTCGGAATTGAATCCGAGTCTGATACAGGAACAGGGGACAAATAGGAGCCAGTACGTCTCACCTTAACTGTGTTGCCGTTGATTGACGACCTGTTGGTTAGTGTGACACTTAGCGGTCTACTCAACGCTTTGGACGGAGTTGCCGCACAGGAAGGTCGCCTACTATATGCCACTACGAATAAATACGAGGCACTTGACCCTGCACTTATTCGTCCCGGCCGTATGGATCTACACATCGAGTTCAAGGCAGCTAGTAAATATCAAGCTCAAGAACTCTATCGTTGCTTCTTCCTCCCCGACGCGGACTCTCCCACCAAAACCGATCTCCCATCAAACAACTCCTAAAAAAGGCTCAAGACGATCATGCAAGAAGCCCCGAGAATGGCGAGAAACCACTATCTGTGAACGCCAACGGAGCCTCGGGACATCATTCGTTGACAACCTCGATCGCTGTCTCTCCAACTCCTTCATCTCCTGAACTCACGTGCATTCCCGGATCGATGTTTATTACGACTACAACTGAGGTGGATCTTGACTCACGCACCCATGCCCGGCCATCCCAGCTCTCAAGAGCTCGAGTGGGTGAACTCGCTGTGAGGTTTAGCGACGTACTTCCTGAAGGAGAGTTTTCGATGGCGAGTCTACAAGGATACTTAATGATATATAAGACAAGACCAGTGAAGGCTGTATCCCAGTTTTCTGCTTGGCTAGAGAGTGAGAGGAAAGAGAAACGCGCAGTGAAGGAAAGAGGTAATTAGTACAAACGTAGAATTGGAACGAGAGATGATACAAAGCACGGCAGTGAGAGAGAGAGCGAAAGTACTTTCAGAATAAAGTGAAGTTGAGAGATGGATTCGATGTAGATAAGCAGGTAGTATATTACCCAGCGTCTGGGCGATCAATCATGCAAAGAGTCCCCGAAGTTGAGCAAGTCCGATATCTTCATCTCCAAGTGGCGTAACCATGTGCATGCAGATTTCAATATCTAGCTTCAGCCATCTACCACGGCAGTCAATATAAGATTTGAAAGAAGCTGTTCAAATTCCTCGTCGCGCCAGAACAATGGGGAATCTTCAATTTGATTTGACTGTATATGTGACAACGAATTCCTACTCCCAATGTCCAAAAACCATAAACCAGAAAAAAGAGATGAACAAAGAAAACAAATGTCGAGAGGCTCAGCCCCGCCAACGTCAGAAAACATAGGACAGTACATTGGTTACCATTGGATAGCTTTTCGTTCGTATACGTTCCAGTTCGTAATATAACTTCATCAACGCCACAAAGGGGGAAAAATTCTAAACACACGAGAAAGGGAAAAAACACCATCTTCATCCAAGGTAGGACTGATCTGACGGGCAGGACGAGATCCATCGATGAACTGAAACCAAAAAAGAGCAAAGAGACAACAACTTGGAGATGGAGAAACAAGCGAGTCCGACGATTATGCGCGAATGAGGTATGGGTGCACGGATAACTTGAAGACGGGGAATGAATGGCTTATTTATAGCGGAGGTGGCCGTGAATACTGCGGACTGTGTGGAAATTTCGTCGACTTGGAGGGGAAAAAGGTTAAGGCGTTTATGTGATAGGGGCGGGTTGGAAGGACATGATCTCTTCGTAAAGGAGTTCTTTCAGCTGTTCCCGGCTGATGTCGTCCTTGTGCACTATGACCGACAAGTCATTAGTAATTGATGGGCTTGGCAAAGGAATATCAACGCACAGTCAAAGTCGAAGAATTCGGGGTCGAGGGGTGGCGCAACAGGCTCATCATCAGGGTCATGCTGAAATTGATCAATCAGTATTGCTAGTGGGCGCTAGTGGACTCGAAAATACGCACGTAGGCCTCGAGATATGGGTGAGCTAACGCTTCCTCCACAGTAATCCGTTTCTTGGGATCGAAAGTCTACGATAATAATAGAACGGTCGCGTCAGGATGTGGGTGGTTTGCGGGTCGCAGCATCAATCATCAGAATTTCTGATATTGAGGAATGCGGCACCAAAGCCGAGATGACCTACCAGAGTCTTGGTCAAAAAGTCCACAGCCAATGGGTTTGCATTCGGGAAAATCTGCGCGAAGGGTCGCTTCTTCCGGAATGGAAGGGCGCGGATGTAGTCACGTGAACGACGCGTAGTAATGGCGTAGAATTCATCCAGCGTCGGGGTGCCCAGAACGTCGAGAATCAGCGTCAGCTGATGGTGATAGTCGCGTCCAGGGAAGAGCGGTTTGCCGGATAGCATCTCCGCGAGGATACAGCCAACTGACCACACATCAATTGCCTAAATGATGCCGACGCGTGAGTTTCCCTGAATGGGACAGTTTCGAAAAGAAAGAAATTCACCTTCGTGTATTGCTTGAACGTGAGCATGATCTCGGGGGCTCGATACCACCGAGTCGCAACATATTCGGTCATGAAACCGGTTTCTGTTCCAGATGGTTCGGCAGTCTTGACAGACCTGGCCAAACCGAAGTCGCAAACCTTGAGGTCGCAATTGGCGTTCAGGAGGAGGTTTGACGGTTTAAGATCACGGTGGATGACGTCGGCTGAGTGCAGCGCCTTGAGCGCCCGCAATGTCTGATAGATGAAGTATTGGGCATGGTCATCGGACAAGTCCTGCGTTCGAATGACGCGGTGCATGTCAGTCTCCATCAACTCCTGGATGACTGTCAAAGACGATGTCAAGTCATGGGGGGCACCGAAGAGCAGGCCACGTACGATAGACCTCCTTGAATGCTTCCAACGACGGGGGTTTGATGATATCGAGGATAGAGATGATCTTTTCGGAGAAGATGAGATGATGCCGAGCTTGGGCGGATTGCAACTCACATTCTCGCTCACACCAGACTCGCTCAAGAACTTGAGAAGTTTGAGCTCCCGTAGTGTCCGCAGGCAGAACATAGAGTGATCAAAGGGGGTGATCTTCTTGATGGCGACTTTGCGGCCGCTTGGTCGATGCACTGCAGAACAGACGATACCGTATGCTCCTTCACCTACAACATCGAGAACCTGGTATTGTGTTCCTTTGGGAGGTTAAGTGAAAGGCTCAAGAGCAGCGGCGGCAAAATAGAGCTTACCAACGTTAAACCGGACCTTGCGAGGTGCAGGCTGGGCAGCAGAGGCAGCATGGCTATGGCCTTTGGTTTGCTGCCGCTGTTGTTGCTGGGCTGGGGCAGCGGTAGACTCGGGCATGACAGCAGGCGATGGGTGGTGGAAGGTCAAAGGAGAGTGAGGGTCAAAGGGAAGCCCAAAGAAATAGTGGCGGCGAGGACAATAACAAGGCGATCACAACAAAAGTTTCGTTTATGTATCCTCATGCCGTAAAAATACACACTCACATATTGGGAACAACATTTCGCTTATGACCCAGCCTCGCCTTATGCCCACGCTTGTGCCTTCCATATCTCCAATCATCCAGCTCATAGCGTTGCCTAAGCATTTCTATAGCAACTGTTCTTGTTGCGATGGCCAGTCCCAACAGATACCCTGAGATTCTCTCTTTCCTCTTTCGGAATCCTTTCCCGCCTTTTCGGACTAAAGTTTCCCTGAACTTTTGTTTCCAACTTGTTCCTGGGCTGATCCGTGTCTGCTTCTGGCCACTATGAACTTCTCGCTCATAGGACACAATGGCCGACAATGACCATAGTCTCGTTATTGCCGAGCTCATACCGACTCTGCACGCTGTCCAGCCATCAAATCCATCACGCTTCTTCCCGCCTGAAACCTCCTGCTTCGTTCATCTGCCAAAATAAACATGCTGTACACGTCTCTAGTATCTCATTTGATCTGTGATGCAACCGATGTTTCTGCCCAAGTTTGGGCGTTAACGGCCATCGTAATTCCTCGGCAAATAGACGGCTATGACACAAGACTTGGTGATTTTGCTTTAGTGCTTTTTCCTGACAAAGAATCATGCTCCAGGAAAATCATCTAATACTACCCTTTCCTCTTGTCACGATGGAGATGAGCTTCTCAGCATCCTCAACTTTGGGTCTCCTTGGCCGACCGACGGAGATAGCGCGCGACGTCAATCTTCTTTACAGCCTGACCTTCAGCACTCCTTTCACACCGGGCCGTTTCAAAGCTCAAACGCTCATGACCAGCTGAGTGCCTTTACAACTTCCGGACGCCACTTCATCGCAGACGTTTNGCCCTAGTGTCAGCTGAACTCGGTGACAAAACTTGACATCATGGCAACAATACAACATCGGTTCTCCAACTCTCTCGCGTTTCTCGTGTTGATGACTTGACTACAAAGCTCTTGACACCATCAGTCGAATCTCCGCCACTGGCAGGGGCGATAAGGTCTCTGTTAGCTAACAATGGCCAGAATACATTGCTTGAAGTCATTTTTCGAAGTCATGCCATCGATTTCTATTCAGCCCAACCTCAGTATGCCCTTTTCCCCGCCAAGAAGAGCTCTGGTAGTTTGCTACAGTAACCAGAGCTACCTAGTCAGACTGCTTCCTCGACGACATTTCCTTCAGGCTAAGGAACACTCAATGAGGGGTAGCTTGGAAGTACCTGATTTTTTGCACAACTCTATGATAGCGCCGATCTACATTCAGCATCTCTAACATCCGATGGCTCGATCAGCATGACCTGATCTGAGAGGTAGGCTCACATCTTCAGGCGGATGATGTATGATATGAGGTCTTTCCGAGCTATAGTGGGATAATGCATTTAGTAGGTGTTTCACTCATATCGGTACTAAACTACCACTCCTGTAGTTTGGGTGCCACACGTGAAGAACTGCTGCCAATAGATTGCCGCCCTATGAGGCATGTGGCAAAGGCTTCGGTTCCCTCCAGCGATCATATTGTCGGCGGCTCGGTAATACGCGCAGTCATCTTCTGATATTCCTCCAAGTTTACTCACTTGCAACGCGTGAGTCCGCTGAAATTTCCGCGTACTCTCAGCACCCAACAGCCGAGATCAAATGTTCATGTTTTAACAACATTAAAGGCTCATATGCATCCAAAGTATATCCACATCTGTACCTCGGCATATTCAAGCGCCACATAACCTGTGCGCTAATCGCTTCCGGATATCTTGACATTGATTGGGTAGATCGGATGGTTGATCGGATGGTTGATGGCCATCAATTTTTATTCAGACCAGTAGTATCTCTCTGCCCAATGGAGGAACAGCCGTGTATACCGAAAGCTGCGCCCTTTTCTGCTTGGAGCATGTGTATCATTATTTCATCAGTCATGTCCGCCTCGTTAAAACCAGCGGAGGTGTCTTTTGCCAATGCTTGTTTCTAAAGCATTAATGTAGCTGATCGAAACTGCTACCCCCTCTCCGCGTTCTCGTGATAGTCGATCATTCACTCAACGCCCACCTCAGGGGTTCGCGTTTGCAATCAGAACATCTCACATTCCGCTGTCAGCAAAATGTACACATAGATCATGTTACACTGAAAATTCTATCCGTCTGATCGAAAATACAACCTCCGCCTACGTCGGTCGCCCGCAGGACATATAGAGCCATTGCACTACCATTGTAAGCACTCAAACCCATCACAAGTTTCCTGCCCATCATGATCTCTTTACAATGATTTAACCGACGAAAAGGAAATTTCATTTAAAAATGCCCTTGAAATCACACACGATTGTCAGGATTTTTGCAGGGTCTTTGGAGGATGTTGGCTATACAGGAAAATCTAGGGTCTTAGTTACCGCTCAGGAAAGTCAGCAGGAGTTGGACGCAAAAACTTGGATGCGATGAAAGGGCTATGCATCGACTCAGGCACCAATAATTCATTAATTACCGGGGCTCGGACTAGGTTCGCGGGTTCAGTATCCTCGCGCTGGCAGGACTGATAGTCATAAACTTTGGATAGAACATCGGTCCTCATGCCATAACAACGCCAGTCAAATACACGATCGCTGAGTATTATCTTTATCCTTTATGCATATTGATTTCGGTGATATCGACCCCGAGCGGCGGTAGCGAGAATAATCCAACGTTTCTGGGCGCTACCGATATCGCCTTTAATTTCTTGGCGTAACAAATACGAGAAGATGAGAAATGGAATCACCGGTATAGAATGTGGTGCTGCGCTCAAATTGACGTATCCTGTCTTCCGAGCAATGATGATGATACCATCTCGCTCACCTGAATCCTGGGGAGCCTCATGTTACCATAGACATAACACAGCAGTAGACATTTTCACCAAGGGACCGTTGAGAGCAGTGCAGACTTTAGTCAACCTCAGTCAATATCAATGCTTTCCCGGTGTTGAAGATAATACTGGCATGATTCCGTAGCACCCGAGAACTATGGCATTCAAACCCCTGAAAACTTTGTTTCTTGAATAGTTTCAGTGTCGGCATGCTCAGCGGATGCCCATCTGAGCCTCGATTTCGCGCATTCGTTCCAAAAACGGAGGGGCGTTTTGATTTTTCTTTTTTGGTACAAAATCATACTACAAGGAGCTTCCTATCTCGATTAGTGGATAGCGGAGTCATGGGTCGCGTTAGTTGATATAGGCGCAGCAGGTTCACTCGGTGATTGTGTATTGATGAGTGAGAACTGGATTCACATGAGATCTTAATGGCATACTCATTGTACACAGAGAGATCAAGAGTGTAGTAATGAATGTGCTCTTCCATTGGTATGCAAGGGTCAATCAGTCAATGGTAACCAGCATACGTTTTGCTCCATTTGATTTCCACGTCAATGAGGGCATTGAGAGCATTGTACACTTGTATACCGTTATTAAGGTATATATAAATCTCCTGATATAATTGTGAAAGCTGCGGAGGGTACCTACTACACGGTAGACTATCACAAGTAGGACAACGCAACGTATTTATGCTTGTACTGGTGTCTTTCCACTGAGCTGCGAGCTGCTACTCCACCACTTTGCTGTACTATGTACTTTTGCGGCACTTGGTTTACCACAGCGTACTAACGTAACAAGCACAAATTGTTCGCTATGCCAATCCTTCGTCCAGGAATCTCGAACCATTACAATTATTCTTGTTATAATCAGACGCAGTTAAGGTAACGGTGGGAGGAGCTGTGGCGTCGGTGCCTTCGCTCTCATGTGGCCATCTTCGTTACTACGATGTCAGACTCCGAACGTGCCATCATAAGCGCGAGAGTGGTAGGATGCATTCGATTTAGACGGTCAAAGCTTTCTGTGTCTTCATCGTAACTGGTACCTCCGCTAGCGAGTTAGAGCATCGGTCAAAAAAGGCCCAGTGAGATGATTATAACATCTTCACACTGCTTAGCGTCCCTTGACCGTATTCGCCGTTTCGTGGTCTCTCGAAGTTAGGGTGAAAGCGACAAAGATATCCAGGAGATTTTCGCAAGAGGTTGAGTTACAATTTTGGCTTCAGTAGTTGACAGGCCGCGGTAGGGATGGCACTGGGGCATGTAACTTGACCAGTAATGAGCATAGTCACCAGGCAGACCTCGCAACCGAAGAGTTTGCTACCAACATACTGCCAGAGTAATGATTGGATTACTTATGAGCAGGGAGCTCGAGTGGCTATCTCATCCCCCGAAGATTACCCACGTGGCTTGTTTATTGATGACTGCAGTAGCATTGCTGATGACTGTCTTGCCAGCAGTGTTCTTGGGTTGATTTGATGAAACGCGCTCGACGACAGCGTTTGAGCTCTAGTCAGGCATGATGGTGCCGTTTTAACATCGATCACGTCCAGAGAATCGGAACAGTCATATCGACATGTTGTTTTGGTCAGGAATATACAAGAAATAGTGCCAAAGTGTCCTGACATCAGTTGGATTCTCGCCATTTCGGTGTAACTTTTGAAAGCCAACACTTGAAGCCTAGTTGATTTTGAAGGACATCACTGGCACGGCTGTCCGTCCCGAGCTCCGGTGTTCGATTTCCAGAAAAGCAATGGTGAATTTAGATCAAAGACTATGACCTTGCCACTACTGAATACCGCGGGTCTTTGCAACGGAATTAAGCCATGCATTTGGATTCAGGTCGAGTCTGGACATTCAGTGGGGGTCCGCTGGCCCTTGAAGAGCGCTGTTGACTCAGCCCTGGTATCACACCACGACTAAAGATCCAAGAATAAGCTTGTCCCAATTATATTCTTTTTTCCAGAGCACCGCCAGGGTTCCTCGACGCCCAGAAAGTCGCCCAAGAACAGGTCCCGGAAGCGCCACACGCAGAGTAGCCAGTCTACCGAGTCTTCATGCAGTTTTGGTTTGCTTTTCGACGGATTTCTGAGTGCCAAAGTAGAATGAATACTGTAGCCTAGCCTAGCGCGTCAGAATCACAGATTCATGATGATGATGAGAGGCACAACACGCCTTCAAAAACGCGGTGATGGGAGGAACAGTGGATCAATGAATGTGTGGCTGTGCAATTATTAGGACGTGTGACGTGTCCGACAAACCGTGCTGATCTGCTTTCAGCGTCCAAGCTTTTCTTTCGCCAGCACAACTCTTCTTCCTCCTCCCTCCTTCGGTCATTGTCCTTTCCCCTTGCCAAGGGTACGCCATTTTCTTCACTTCAGATTATTTCTCCATGAATCTAATTCCAATTGTCTGCATGATGCTGATTGGTATTCCTTTTCCTTCGACAGGTCCATATACCTGACACCTGGTTTCTCAAAATCATGGAGCAACAGCAAAAAGCACCTCCGGAGATCAAAAATGTCGCGCAGTTCTTGCGTAGTGGTAGCTCAGGTCTCAAAGTACGCGTAGGCGCACTCAATGGCAAACGGCTAGACTACTTCAAAGGTGCGTTCAGATCAGTTGTAAGCACGCAACAAATCACTCATGCCTGCCTGTGATCACACCGTATTTCCATATTTCAGGAAAATCAGCAGTCAAAGCACTCCTCTCGCCTTCCTATGCCAAGCTCAAAAACGTACCAAAAGTGACCTCTGAGACCGAAGCAGTTACAATTCTCCGTGCCGTGAACGCCTTCGCTTTCTACCTCCGTGTCCAACGTGGTGGCCCCACAGGCTCTTCCTCTTCTTCACCTAAAGCCCTCCAAATCATTCAAGAGCAAATGTTCAGCCCTGACGAATACTATGCTTGGTTCTACGAGGGTTCGCAGTGGACCACGTATGCCGGTGGTATTCTAATGGTTGCGATTATGCTTGCTGGTGTTATGTTCCCTCTCTGGCCGCCCATCATGCGTTTGGGTGTCTGGTATCTCAGCATAGGGATGCTAGGGCTTATTGGTCTATTCTTCGGAATTGCGATCGTTCGGTTGATTTTCTATATTATTACTGTCATTGTTGCTAGTCCAGGTATTTGGATATTCCCGCAGCTGTTTGCGGACGTTGGCTTTGTGCGTTGGCATTTCCCTCTTCTGCCGGGGCTAACCCGTGTGCTAAATATGTTGTGCTTTTCTATTCGCTGACAGGTCGATTCGTTTATTCCTCTATGGGAGTGGGATCTTCCCAAGAAAAAGTCCAAGAAGAAGAAGAGCGAGAAGGGGGAGAAGAAGGAGAAGGGCAAGTCGAAGAAGAATGGGACTGCCGAAGTGACCAGTGCCACTATCGAAGAAGTCGATGACTCGGAGAGCTCGCAGCAACCATCTCGTGGGGCTAGAATCGAGGAGGTACCGGATGAGGATGCATGAGTTATTCTTCCTTCGTTTTAGAACTTTTTCTGGTAGTGTCTGTCTTTCATGCCATCTATTATATTCATTACACCCCCATTTCTATGTCTACTATCTCAAGACAGACCGTTAATTCATATGGTTTAGGGGCTGTACGCAATTTGAGCTCTTCAATTGCCGATGTCTCGAAGAGAGCTGGACACCAGATGCTTTTGGTATGGTTAGCAGTGCGGGCGAAGAGGCCTTTCGCTTTGTCGATGTTGCCACTAACCTAATCATCTAGCTAGACCGTATCGTTTTTGAGAATGATTAAGTACTTATGGCGCATATAGAAGCCATGTCGGAAAGTTGGACTGCCTCAGTGCAAACCAGGATAGGGTCTTTGTTCAATTTACGCATCGCAACTCAAACTCGTGAGATGGTAATTCCGCCAGGTCATCTCTGACCGAAGACCGTGGGCCTTTTGTGGATTTTACCTTGGCGCGTATCATCACAAGATTGCTTGGAGTCGAGTCAGGAATAGAGAATTCGGACAAGCTTGAGCTTTTCAGAGGGGCTCAAGCTGAAGCGTGCATTGGCGGGTGAGTTCATCGTGGTCCTAGGTAGCTTTGGGTTGATCATCCGCCTGCAGAACACAAGTTATAGCCGTCACAGCTCGTATTCTGCAGACCTTTGAGTGATTCAGACGGCAATACTCATTGCATTGTGGGGCGAGGGTTTCCTGAAGCGCGAAGATCAGCGCAGGGGAAGCTCAGGGAAGACCCCGGTGCCGAACACGTGGGACTCATCAACGGAACAACTTGCTCCTAACGCCCAAGGCCGAGTGTTTTCCGGATGTTGGCCAAATTTCGGCTTGAGCTTTCACCTTGATACCCTTTCGCCATTTAGTCAGGTCAAGCCAGGCGAAATTTGCCTCTATTTAGCGATAACGCAGAGAGCGGCTGGGTAGGAGCCTGGACGTCGACTAAATCCCAGCTTTCAGTTTCACCTCGATCTTTCTCCATATATCCATATAATAAGGTTAGCCCAAGGCAGCAATACGATTCCAATTGCTAAGATGTCTGTTCCTCCCCAAGACAACTTCGTTCCCCCTCATTTTGTCCACTATCCTACCGGTGGCACTGTCCATCCGGTAGCAAGGTAGCGGACATCCAAGCTTATATGAAGATTCATATACCGCTTATGCATGGCGAACTGAAAACCCGCACTTTCTTCGATAAATTTCTCCCCTTTCCCGAGGAACATGCCGAACGCATCTTTGAAGCCTTGAAGGAAGAGGGCCTATATATCGGATCAAGATGGCAGGGCTTACCGGACAAGGGGACAACTGCAACCGAAATCAAAGGCAGAGGAGGGCGAGCAGACACAGCCTGAGGATATACCGGCGGAGAACTCTCGCCCGTCGTCTCCAACTCCAACTAAGCGCACGAGGGAGCCGAGGGAGGCGCTCCTCTACGAGCCTTTGGTCAAGATTCTTAACCGGATCGCTCAGACCAGTACGAAGCTTCGTAAGGATCAAGATGAAGTCCTTCCACGGGCGGAGTGGGTCAACACACACAAAAAGGCTCCAAAGACGAGAAACACAGATGGGAATATCCTACTACCCAATGTTTCTCTCACATATACGGAGAACGCTACTCAGATGAGGACTTGGGGACCAAGAGTGGAGTCAGCAAAAAGTTGTACGTCTACTCAGAGTCTCAGCTTCAATCTCGCACTGACTCAATACCTAACTTATGAACATCAGCAGCCTGACACGTTTTTGAACGAGTCAACAGAAGAATTGGATTCGGTCACCAAAACGGTAAGTGTTGAATTTGAACTGAGTACACTGTAGCCTGAACGGCGCAATAGGTACAATCCCGCCTTTGGTTACAGATTTATACTGTCGTAGAAGTCAAGGCCCAGAAGGCCACCGATGTTTTAGCGCAACTAGCAACCTACGTCAGGCAGATATTCATGGAACAGCTCGATCGATTGTATGTCTTTGCATCCACTTTTGAACTGGATACACTCCGTGTCCACCTTTTTGATCGCAGTGGGATTATCTCTTCTACTCCAATCAATATCCATCAGGTTTGTCGTTGTGTCATCACAGTCAAACACAATTTAAATCTTCTCTCTAGTCCCCTATTCAATTTATCTCTGCTATTGCTAGCTGGTCCTATTTCTCGCCAAAGGAACTCGGATGGGATCCTACTGTCCACGTGTGGAGCGACGGAAAGGCCGTTTCGTCGTACAAGACTTCTATGAAGACATTCACTTGCGCGTACGATGTTCCTTGGGTAATTGAGAGCTTTGATGGCATGTCGAGTAAATCTGACGGTGCTGCTGATTGTGAAGTCCCTCATGACACCCACATTGTCATGACTTCAGAGGCTTCTCGAGCTCCCTTTATCGGCGGGGACGCAAGCGTCGAGAGTGATCCCCCTCGTGACTTGGATAGCGTGGGTGGCGCGCCAAGTGAGAGCACAGCTGGTCCCCCTATGACGGTCGATTATTTGGAGGCAGGAAATGCCTACGAGGATGACGACGAGATGATTGGGGATGGCAAGGGCGCTAACGAACCGACCCACCACTGCAGCACTAGTGGAAAGAGGCACTGGGTAGCAATTCGCTCACTCACGATCCGTGATGCGAAGCGACTCTGGGGAAGGGGTACTATAGTTCTGGAGGTTGTTTCTTTAGAGGATTGGAAAGGCAAAAATGAGCAGGTGAGTCAACAATGAATGTATAACACAATGCTCGTAATAACCGCTTCTGCAGGCTGAAATCTATGTTATGAAGCAATCGTGGCAGAGACTTCCTGGGCTCGACGGCAGCTCCATGGGTCTGGTCAATTCTTCTAATACCGCTACTAGCCGACCCAGCGCAACTGAAGGACTCAACGAGGAACTGGAATCTCAACCGTTCGAGGCCTTTGTGCTTCATCGTGCTGGTCTCCATTCTCGTATAGAAGCGGCAGGTTTTGTCAGAGTGGATTCGAGAAAGGTGGACACGTCGACATATATCCGCAAGGACGTCAGGGCTGAACTCAGCTCTCCCTTAATGAAACCAACCAAATCCTCTTCGGGGTCTCGATCTCAGAGTACGACTCAATCACGTTTGAGTGGATTGTGGGATAAGGTTCGCGTAGCCTCGAAACAGTCTTCTCAACAAGAATTTCAGGAGGCACACCTAGCCTTTGTCAATCGTATCCTTGTACGGATGGTTTTGAGACTTCCTGGAGTCACAGTCCAAGATTTCGTGGATAAGACAGAACTGCTGGAGGGATTCAGGGGTGCTATCAAGGGTGTGTTAACTTGGATGGATATTTTCACGGGCTCACGTTTCCGGCAGACCACGAAGTCTGTTACAGAAACGGCATCATCCAGCGTGATGTCAGCCTCAATAACATCATCATCAGCAATGGCCGCGGTCACCTCATAGATTTTGATCACAGCAAATTTACAAGGCAATTCAAGCCCCTAAATACAGGAACCGCTCGAAGAATCAGGGACGAAGAGAGAATACTTCAATCCTTCGAAGAGAGTGTTGTGCGTTCAGCGGAGATGTGTGACCTCAACCCCGAAATTTATCTGCTATCTGCCAAGGATGGCGTTGAGAGCGTTATCGGTCCACGAGATACTCAGCAACGATTGTCTCTGGAGGATTTTGGATGGCCTAGAGAAGTACGTGCTTTGTGGTTTAAGCTCCTTATTTTACTAAGATGATCTCCAAGCCCTACGAGATCCCTGTCTTCGAAGCTCGACATGCTGGGCCTGGTTATGTCACTGTATGTCGTTGCCAAGGCCTGCGAAGCTTTGAATCTGACTAGCGCCAGGGGACTCCCCCTTACTTGAGCTCTTGGCTGGCAACAAGCACATTCGTCGCCCACACCGCGATTCATGATGCAGAATCATTCGTATGGTCATTTGCTTATGCTATACTCAAGTATTCGGGTCCCGGAGCGGCACCTAGGCAAACGACACCGGAATTGGACGCTGTCTTGGACCTGTATTTCTTTCATCGGCGGTCGATCAAAGCTAAATGGGACGTCCTGCAGAACAAGCAATTACTCGAGACATTGCTGAATCATGTCAGTCCATACTTTGAAGATCTCAAGGACCTCCTGCGTGATTGGCATCGCGTACTTACTCTCGCACGCACGTTTCCCACTGGGATGGAGCATAACTATCCGCATCAAGCCTTTCTCTCGTGTATCGAACGAGCAATAAAGCGGACCGGCGCCGATAATTTCTCAGACTCGGAGCAAAGTGCTAAAAACGCGAGGAAGGAACACATCGAAGATATCAAACGCGCAATCCGGGAGCAGCAAACCACTCATGCCTTCACTCACTCGATCAGTGATACCGCAACCTCATCTACCGCTCCTGTCCAGGCTCAGGATGCGCCCTCCTCCGATCCTGTCACACATGTTTTGGATACTTCGGATAGTACCGCTGACGAGCAAAGCCCTCCTCGAAAGATAAGAAAGAAGTTGAAGGAAGCCTCTCAGTGAGGACTCATCGACTGCCTTAGCGCATCATTTGCTACTATACTGTCATCCGTTCCCTTACGACTCGCTATTTCTTATCAGCTATTACACATTGTATTACCATGTTTTCTTCTGGACCTAGGGTTTATCACGAATACATCACCCACTCGTGCTGTTTGGTACTACGATGTGATATCCGGGCACCGATACCAAATTACAGTCCACCATTAAGTCTCCCGTCCAACTTCTCTCTCGGCCGCGATGCATTATGCTTCATTCGACTATGTGCCTGTCGCGCCCGAAGCTGCGTAACGTGGACACGAGTCGGCTCTAGAGCACGTCGTAGACCTCAACGTTAACGGAGTGTGGTGGAAATGAATTGTTTGAAAGTGGGGGGCGTCGTTATAGTGGAGAAAAATATGTATCAAACTATCATGGATCATGTTCACTCCGAGTGGAGGCATCAGATGCGGGGAGCACGCTGGTAGCCGTCAGCCATTGCCAGCTTCAAGTAATCGGTCGGCTGGGCCAAGAAGTACTACGACTGTTGGATCCTGAGTTGACCACTAGTGTCAATGTCATCGGAACCATTGACAAAATCCCGTATTTGACTGAATGTTTCTTTCTCTGCAAATTCATTCGTGCGACAAACCCAACTGGCAAAGTCTTGCGGCAGGCTGCAAACACCATTATGCCGATCCGAGTCGACATTGAATATTGGATACTGGGTGGTCCGTCCTCGCCTCGCGTCCACATTCAATTTGAGTAATCTTCGTACCCAGCCTTTGATCACACGGCAAAGGAAGGGTAACTCGAAGAAGAATGGAACTGCCGAGGTGACTAGTGCTATTGTCGAAGAAGTCGATGACTCTGAGTGTTCGCAGCGGCCATCTAGGGCTGAGGTGTTGTATGAGTTTGCGTGTTTCCTCTTCCTTGATTCTTAGAGTTTTTTGTGTAGTCTCTGTTCATCATAGTGCCTGCCCCCAACCCTATCTATGATATTGATTACTTCCCATTCTACGACCGCTATGCCAAGGTAGGCTATTAATTTATGCAGTTTTAGGGGCTGTACGTGAATTGAGTTCTTCGATAGCTTGGTTTGACGTCTCGACGAGAGCCTGATAGCCGATGGTTTTAGCATGGTTAGCCGTACGGGCGAAGAGATCCTTCGCTTTGTAGATGTCGCCGCCAATCTAATCATCTAGTTAGACCAGTTATTTATGAGATTGGATAAGAACTTACTGCGCGTATAGAAGCCATGTTGAAAAGTTGAACTGCATAGGCAACCTCGCATATCGGGATAGGCTCCTTGGTCGCTTTACGCGTCGCAACGACAACCTCTAGTCCCTTCATCGCCCACTGCTCTGCCTGCTGGACGGACTCGCGTGACAGGTTATTTCGGATAATCATTTCCGAAATACTGGTCATCAGTTGAGCACCTGTGTTGATGAATTAGTACTTCGTTCAGGTTGGGCAATTCTGGGTGCTGACCTCGACACTTATCCTCGGGAGTGCTCTCCTGAGGAGCAGGTGGGATGAGGATGGAGCAAGCTTGCAGCATCAATGGCATGGCGAAGCTGAGGCAGCTTTTAGCATATATTCACGTAGATCACAGGAAAACACTCACTCAAGCTTCCCAGCTCTCGAATAGAACGTCCCCAGCGCCTCAAATGGCGCAGCAATGTCAACAGTCGACACCCAGTCAGGCAATCCCAGCTCCGAAATGATGACCAAGTTATCACCCTCCTCCTGAGGCGTGCCCGCCGATGTCGTCGACGGCGAAACCTCCAACACGTGCTTCAAGACCGTCTCAACAGCAAACGTCAACCATTTCTCGGTGTCTTCCTTCGGTTTCTCCAACGACTCGCCAAGCTCACCGAGTTTATAGGCAAGTGCGACTGCGCGCATTTTTTCGGGGCCTGACATTGTTGGGATCCCGGCATCTTGGAGTTGTTTGAGAGAGTCGATGTAGATGTCGTATGCTTCGGATTTTTTGTCGTCTCCTTCGAGGACTTCGCCTAGACAGATGGCGATTCCGGAGGTTTTGAGATAGGGCTGGGGTTTGAATTGGTCAATCGGGAGAGATTTGCATGTTTCCCATGCTCTACGTGTAGGTTGAGTCTATATTTTGCCAAGAATCAGAGGGTATGCTTACCGTTGGAGATAGGCTGCACTTGTAGCAAGGTCAGCTTTATATTTAGCCTTGAGGGCTTCCCGTAGGTCGCCTCGGACCTCTGTTGGCCACATTGTGAGGGTTCCGTAAATGTCGTATCTGATGAGCAAAGTTCAGCTGAACTCCAGCGACAGAGAAAGAAATGAAACGTACAGTCCATAACCAGTGACAGCAACACCGAAAACCAGGAGCGCGGTAAACAGAGGCGACCAATAACCACCATTCTGACCACCCTCGGTGCTATACGCTCTTCTGCCCGCTCGGAGAGAACCAGACAACAATGCCTGCCGTGACGTTTGCGCTAGAGGCCGTGGAGCCGAACGCATCGTCATTGTCGGTCGTTGGCCCACCGTCGACATTCGACTTGGACTTGAGGTGGCATAACTCCGAGCCGTAGATTGGAAGCGAGGCAGAAGTCGTGCGACGTTCATGGTCAAGATACCAGAGGATAGAATTTAGGGGTTAATGGAGGATAGAGAAGGGAGAAGGTTATGGAGTCAACGGGCGCGGGGCGGAGAGTCGATCGAACGCGAGTGCGGAACGGCTGTGGCTGTGACTTTTTTCTTGGTGAACTATTTTTGGATGTGGGAACTCTAATTTACGCGACTTGACGCGCTTGGATACACCTTGGTACCCTTTCGCGACATAATCAAACTAAACCAAGTCAAACCAATACCCCTCATTTCTCCCACTACCCTTCCTGTGGTGAATTATCAGGCATCCAAGCTTCTGGGAATAAACATACTCTACTATGCATAACGAACTGAAACCGCACACTTTCTTCGAGAAATTCCTTCCCTTTCCCGAGAAACAGGCTGTAAGCTCTAAAAGAAGAATGCATATACGACGGTTCAAGGTGGCAGGGCTTACTGGACAGAGGACAACTGCATTCAGAAGCAAAAGAGGGCGAGCAGACGCAGCCTGAGAATGCAACTGTGAGGATCTTGCGCTCGCCATCTCGCCCTCAGGTCACAAGGGAGTCGAGAGAGGTGCTCCTCTACGAGTCTTTGGTCAAGAATTTGAACCGAATCGCTGACATCAGTACAAAGCTGCGAGAGTATCAAGGTGAAGCCCTTCCCCGAGCTGAGTGGGTCAACACACACCAGGCTCCAAAGTCAAGAAATGCGGACGGGAATATTCTGCTGCCCGATATTTCACAAACACGGGGAATGCTGCTCAGATGAGAGCTTGGAAACCTAGAGTGAAGTTGCGAGAAGATGTATGTCTATTCAGCTTCAATCTTACACCAACCATCATCCGACTTTCGCGTGGCGCAATGGATAGAGATCGCACAATGGAAGCGAAATGCAGGGTTGTGTGGCCACATTTTTGACAAATGGGGGAATAACACGCTGATAGCCGTGTCGATGACCAATCGTTTGACAACGCGCATGTCCGTTAAAGGACCACGACTTCGACGCGACTTTGACGCGACTGAAAACAACTTTTAACAACCCTTGGGCCTCAAGTTCGCAAATTTTATCCTGGATTCAGCAAATTCGGCTTTAACTCTCCGTCTTATCTTCCATAATGAACTGCAGTGTCAAATTCGGAACCTTCCTGGGGAAATTCCTTCCTTTTCCCCAGGCGCAAGCTCAGGCTGTTTTGCAAAGCTTGGAGCAAAAGGGTCTGTACGAAGACTCCAGATGGACTGGAATACCGATAACCGAGCACCTTCGCGACTCTGCTGGAGCGTCTATATCCTCTGGAAAGCGCAAAAGAGAGGAATCGTTCTGTCACAAGACTTTCGTGAAGATACTCAACGAAATTACCGAAACGTGTATCGAAATCACTGGGGACTCGAGACAATGCTTTCTGCATGGAAAATGGGTTGATACACACGATCGTGAACCAAATCCAAGAAAATACTGCGGCAAAATTTTCCTATCGGACGTCTCCTTCGTATATTCGAGTCTGCCGAGGAAATGAAGGACTGGGTACTGAGGCCTCTTGAACACGTTGAGGCAAAGGAAGCTGATGTTAGTGAAACAATGCATCTCATGTTGATACGCACATAGAGCTAACTGGTTGGAACAGTCAGACTTGACAAAAGACGACCGGAAAATGATCCGGCAGGTAAGTGACTCGAATTGTCTCGTTGAGCACAATGTCCTGAGAAGCATCTACGACAGACAGAGTCTCGTATCTGGCTCCAGACCTATACCGTTGTGCAGATTGACATGGATACCAGGCGTTCAAAAGCACAACTGGCTGGTTTCGTTGGGGAGATTTTCGCTGAACAATTTGATCGACATTTCGTCCCCGCTTTCTCATTCCACTTGGGTGACTTTTCTATTCATCTTTTCGACCGCAGTGGAGTACTCTCCTCAACTCCAATTGATATCCATCAGGTGAGTATCGTGAATGAAATGACTTGCGTGGAGGGCACTAACACAAATACAGGCTCCTCATCTATTCATCGCGGCTATTGCAAGCTGGTCCTGTCTGTCACCTGTTCAACTTGGTTGGGGATCCGACTGTCCACGTCTGGGAACAAAGTAAATCAACTCCATCATACGAAGCAGCAATGGAACGATTCTCGTGTGCTCTCTGCGTTCCTTGGGTAATTGAAGGATTTGATGTCACCGCCCATGAGCCTGATGGCGTCGCTGACGGTGGCCATATTCTACCGGTCTTTGGAATGCCCCCCACTATCAATCAAATATCAGGCGCTCCAGGTAATTCTACAGAGACTTGCCGCCTCCGCGTCGTACAGGATAAGAAAGTGGATCAGGAAGAGAAACATTCCCGAGATTCAGAAAGGACAAGGAATTCACCAAGAGCGGTTACAACTAGCCTCAATGGCATGACGATAGGCCCGTCAAGCAAGAACAACCAAACTGAAGATAGGGAGACCGATACGGGCGTCCACCGGCCCACCCTTCTTGTCAGCGATAGACCCGGCATCTCTAAGGGGAAAAGATACTGGGTGGCAATTCGCTCGATCAAATTACAGGATGCGGAGCGGGTCTTGGGAAGGGGCACCATTGTCTTGGAAGTTGTTTCTTTGAAGGACTGGGAAGAAAAGAATAGCAAGGTGAGCGATGAGTGATCGCACTACGAAATTGTGGACCCGATCTGATATTTTTGTGATGTCTAGGCGAAGCGCTATGTCCTGAAGCAATCATGGCAAAGACCTCCTGGGCTTGAGAACGATGGTGCAACTGTTGCCTTGTCCAACTCCTCCGCGTTGAACAGTCTCCCCGAAGAGCAGGAGGAAATTCTGATGCTCGAACAAGGACTATTAACGAGGCCATTTGAGGCAGCTGTGCTTTCTCGCGCACGACTGGAGGAGCGTGTAACAGAGGCTGGATTTGTAAGGGTTGATAGCAAGAACGTGGATACCGCTACGTATATCCGGAAGGGCATTTCGCTAGACACCAGTGTTGACACCATCAAACCTCAAGGAAAGCCGGAAAAGCAGTCTCGACTTTGTACCAAGTCTCGGATGACGACATCTCACACAACCAGTAGTTGTGCTCGAGAAACAATCGGTTTAAGTTCATTGTCCGTCCCAGTTGCGGGCGCGCACCAGGGTTTCGTCAATCGTACATTGGTGCGAATAGTCTTCAACATTTGTGGGGTTACTATCAGGGAATTTGCGAATAAAAAAGAGCTCCTGATGGGCTTCAAGGGGGCTCTTGAAGGTGAGTTGGTTTCAATGAGTTTTTCGTTCACTCACACTTGATGTAGAGCATGAGTTGTGCTATAGGCATGGTATCATACAACGCGACATTAGCACCGGCAATATCATGATCAATGACGGACGTGGCCACCTCATCGATTTTGATCATAGCAAGATCACAGATAAACTCGATACCCTAAGGCGAGAAAGCGGCCACCAAATCCCGCAGCGCAGACGAGATGCCTGGCTCCAAGAATTCCCAGCCGACATTGTGGATCTTGCGGAGGAACTCTTCCAGAAAGCAGAGCGTGCTGACATGTACCTCATAGCAAAATACTACACCAAATTGGGACAGGTGAATGAGCCATCTTCGTTTGCAGACATTGGTTGGCCTGAAGAGGTAAGTCTGCCCTACTCCATTATTTTTGTGCTCTAACATGTTTCCCAGTTATACAATATCCCGATCTTTGATTCTCGTAAAGCTGGGCCTGGCTATGTAACCGTACGTGAAATGTTAGAACTAATATCTCCTGACACTGAGGCTCTTTGGCTTATTTACAGGGGACGCCGCCGTTCATGAGCGGCTGGTTGAATAGCCATCCAGACCACCCGCACACCGCAGTCCAAGACACTGAGTGTTTCCTGTGGGTGTTCGGCTACTTGGCCTTGAAATATAGTGGCCCGGGACAAATTAGGACGATGTCTCCCGAATTGAAAGCATTCTTCGAAGGGTTATTCTCGGGCGATAACGAGTCTCAAGAAATGAAGCTGAAGATCTTAATCAAAGAGGAGGAATTAGAAAAATTTCTCAGTCACGTCAGTCCGTATTTCGAAGACCTTAAGGACCTCATTCGGGAGTGGTGGAAGGTTCTCGATCTTGCCTACAGGTTTCCTGCTGGTGTAGAATACAATTATCCCCATCAAGCCATCCTTTGTTGCATCCAACAAGCTCTCGACAGGATCGACGCCTCCCCAAATTCTCAGTCAGATGGCGAATTACAGGAAAAGGTTCGACAAGAGCGGACAACATACATCAAGAACATCCAACAAGCGATCCTCAACCAGAAAACCTTTGACGCCCTGACTAATCCGGGCACAGATACTGCAACGCCGTCTACCATTCCTATTCAGGCTGCACCCTCTTCCGGTCCTACTACGCGTTCTTCAAACCCGACGGTTCCCTCCGAGCAGGTTTCGCGTCCTCACAAGAGATCCAAGGAAGCCTGAAACCAGAAATTGACTGCAACCTTGCTGACTTGGCTTACTCTTACGTCGCTGTCATCTGTATCTCATCTTGTCTCGTCATTCTATCTCTCGCTATAACACCACGACTTAGTCTGTTCTGGAAGCATACTCGCTACCAATGGGTATAAGCATTTATGCAAAGTTGATGTAATATAGATATTTATTTGTATGATTCCTAAAGTTGAAAACCTCCTAATGCTACGTATAATTTGTCGCTTGGCCGAGAACTGTCGTTTTTCCTCATGAGTGTTCCAAGTCTGAATCACTTTGCTCTATAAGTCGAATGTATGCTCTCAGCCTTCCAACGGTAGAAGTCATGGGGTCTAATGATGAGTGAGGTCCCGGAAAAGGGCATGGTAGGAACTAGGAGAGCTCCATGGTGTAGTGAGTCGACGCATACGCCTACCGCCCTGATCTTGGGGTTGGCATTTGCTAGTGTCATCGGCCGCCGAGTACTTCTTTCACCCCAAAAAGAACAATACTGAGCCCGTAGGACTCTTGATGGAATTTTCGGTCCATAAACCGGTCATGTCAAGCAGCGGCCACATGTGGGAACTGAGTGATGCAATCACAGCCTAAATTAGGAGACCTTGCGAACCAACTCGGTTGTAGTTGCTTGCAAATGTTGTCCATTAGCGTCCATTGGCAGTCTTCCAAATTTGATGCAACCATCTTGCTATCTCTAAATCTCAACTTGTAATCTGACCGGGATACCCTCCTCGATATAAAGAGGTTTGTCAAACGTCACCGTTGTTTTCCAAACTCTAACTCATGGCATCTAACCCTCCTGAAGCTCAACTCGATACCCCTCGTTTCTCTCACTGCCCTTCTGGCGGTAAGGCGGAAGACATCAAGGCTTACATGAAGGGCCGGCTAGATATTATGCGCTGTGAACTAGAGGCCGACACCTTTTTGGCCAAATTCCTCCCCTTCCCGAGTGCACAAGCCGACCTCATCTTTGAAAGGTTGAAGGGAGACTGCGTATATGAGGCCTCGAGATGGAAGGAGATCCCTCTGGAAGCTACGTCACTCTTACCGGAAAATGCGGATATGGTTGGTGTATCATCCACATCGCGATCCCGCTCGTTGTCCCCTGACAACAAACGCAAGAGAGAGCAGCCCCTTTATGACCCTTTTGTCAAAATTCTCAATAAAATTGCTCAGGAAAGCCTCCAATTTCCCGCGGACCAAGGATCCGCTCGTTTGGGTGGTGAATGGGTTAATACTCATAACAAGGCTCCAAAAACGACAAACCTGGACAGTAATATCCTGCTTCCTGACGTATTGTTTACCTACATCAAAAATGCGGAAGAAATGAAGGACCAGTGGGTACCAAGGCAGGATGTGCATCGTGGGGACAGCACAGAGAAAGATAAGAAAGTGAGTCTTCTCCCTCGTGTGATGAAATCCCCCGTTGAGCCGAAAACAGGTCGAGTCGCGCCTCTGGCTACAAATCTATACGGTAGTGGAGATCAAGCCCAAGAAAGACTCCAGCGTGCTATCCCAGCTAGCGACGTACGTTAGACAGATCTTCATGGAACAGCTCGACAGATACTTTGTGCTTGCTTTTACTTTCGAACTGGACACCCTTCACATTCACCTCTTTGATCACAGTGGCATTATTTCTTCAACTCCAATCAACATCCACCAAGTCTGTTTTCGCACCCTCATTCAATGAAGTGAAGCTAATACTCTTGTCAGTCCCCAAAACAGTTCATTTCTGCCGTAGCCAGTTGGTCATACCTATCGCCGGACCAGCTCGGCTGGGATCCCACCGTTCGTGTTTGGAGCCATCGCGAGGTAGTTCAATCGTATATGGCACGCTTAGATGAGTTTGGCAGTGCACACGGTGTACCTTGGGTGATTGAAGGGTTTGATATCACAGTCCAGGCGCCTGACGGTGTCGCTGACGACGGCCATATACCACTGGTCTCTGGAATGCCCAGCGCCACTAGCCAAACCTTGCGCGCTACAGAGAACTCGTCAGAGCATCGCCGCCACACGGCACAGGATAAAGTCACCTCGAAGGAAAAAGAGGGGGGCAGTGACGCCATGGTGGTAGATTCATCGAGCGGGGGTGGGGTGGCCGATGAGGACGTCCACCAACCCGCCCCTCTCGTCAGTGATAGACCCGGCATTTCCAACGGGAAAAGCTACTGGGTGGCAATTCGCTCGATCACACTCCAGGATGCGAAGCGACTCTGGGGGAGGGGTACCATCGTGCTGGAAGTCGTCTCTTTGAAAGACTGGGAGGAAAGGAATAGCAAGGTGAGCCATGAGTGATCGCCCTACGGAATTGCTGACCTGATCTGATATTTCTGTGATGTCTAGGCGAATCGCTATGTCTTAAAGCAATCGTGGCAAAGACTTCCCGGGCTCGAGAGTGACGGCGCGACCGTCGCCTTGACCAATGCCTCCCATTCGAATGATTTCTCCCAATCGCGGGAGGAAAATCCAATGCTCAAACAGCAACTATCAACGAAACCTTTCGAGGCGGTTGTCCTTTCTCGCGCGGGAATGGAGGAGCGCGTAACGGAGGCTGGATTCGTAAGGATTAATGGCGAGACCGTGGATACCGGTACATATATTCGAAAGGAGATCAAGCTGGACACCGTTGGCGTCATCAAATCTCGAAGGAAGTCAAAAAAACAGTCTCAAGTGCGTACCAAGCCTCAGACAACAACACCTCACACAACCGGCAGTCGTATTCAAGAAATAATTGGTTCAGCTTCATCGTCCGTCTCAGTACCAAATGTGCAAGAGGCTTTAGTTGAGTCGTCGTCGGTCCCGGTTCTGGACACACAACAGGCTTCAGGTGGATCATCCGTTTCAGTTCTGGGCGCGCACCAGGCTTTCGTCAATCGTACATTGGTGCGAATAATCTTCAACATCCGTGGGGTTACCATCAGGGAATTTGCAAATAAAAAAGAGCTCCTGATGGGTTTCAAGGGGGCCCTTGAAGGTGAGTTTGGTCTCAACGAATTCTTCGTCCACTCACACTCGGTGCAGAGCATGAGTTGTGCTATAGGCATGGTATCATACAACGCGATATTAGCGCCGGTAATATCATAATCAATGACGGACGTGGCCACCTCATCGATTTTGATCATAGCAAGATCACAGATAAACTCGATACCCTAAGGCGAGAAAGCGGCCACAAAATCCCGCAGCGCAGACGAGATGCCTGGCTCCAAGATTTCCCAGCCAACGTTGTGGATCTTGTAGAGGAACTCTTCCAGGAAGAAGCTGATGCATACCTCGCAGCAAAATACTACACCAAGTTGGGACAGGTGGATGAGCCATCTTCATTCGCAGACATTGGTTGGCCTGAAGAGGTAAGTCCGCCCTACTCCATTATTTTTTTGCTCTAACATGTTTCCCAGTTATACAATATCCCGCTCTTTGGTTCTTGTAAAGCTGGGCCTGGCTATGTAACCGTATGTGAAATACTAGAGCTAATATCTCCTGGCTCTGTGACTCTTTGGCTTATTTAATATCTCTAGGGGACGCCGCCTTTCATGAGCGGCTGGTTGAACAGCCATCTAGACCACCCGCACACTGCAGTCCAAGACACCGAGTGTTTCCTGTGGGTGTTCGGCTACTTGGCCTTGAAATATAGTGGCCCGGGACAAATTAGGACGATGTCTTCTGAATTGACCGCATTCTTTGAAGGGTTATTCTCGGGCGATAACGAGTCTCAAGAAATGAAGCTGAAGATTTTACAGGAGAAACAGGAATTGGAGAACCTGCTAATCCACTTCAGTCCATATTTTGAAGACCTCAAGGACCTCATTCGGGAGTGGTGGAAAGTTCTCAATCTTGCTTACAGGTTTCCTGCTGGCATAGAATACAATTATCCCCATCAAGCCATCCTTCGTTGCATCCAACAAGCTCTTGACAGGATCGACGCCTCGCCAGACTCTCAGTCAGATGGCGAATTACAAGAAAAGGTTCGACAGCAGCGGACGACATACATCAAGAACATCCAGCAAGCGATTCTCAACCAGAAAACCTTTGACGCCCTGACCAAACCGGGCACAGGTACTGCAACGCCGTCTACCATTCCTGTCCAGGATGCACCCTCTTCCGGTCCTACTACACGTTCTTCAAACCCGACGGTTCCCTCCGAGCAGGTTTCGCGTCCTCACAAGAGGCCCAAGGAAGCCTGAAACCAAAAATTGACTGCGACCTTGCTGACTTGGCTTGCTCTTGCCTCGCTGTTGCCCGTGCCTCCTCTTGTCTTACCATTTCATCTCTCGCTGTAAACCACGGCTTAGTCTGTCCTAGAAGCATACTCGTTAACGTTCAATACAAGCATTTATTCATTGAAAGTTGATGTAATATATGTATTTCTCTGCATAATCCCTAAAGTTGAAAACCTCCCGATGCTACGTATAATTTGTCGCTTGAGCGAGAACTGTCGTTTTTTCCTCATGAGCGTTCCAAGTCCAAATCACTTTGCTCTGTAAGTCGAATGTACGCTCTCAGCCTTCCAACAGTAGAAGTCATGGGGTCTAATGATGAGTGAGGACCCGGAAAAGGGCATGGTACGAACTAGGAGAGCTCACTTCTGCTCAGCCGGTCTTTTGCACCTTCTGCTACCAGATGTCAAAGGCATCCTAAAAATGGCTCTTCCATAGATGTCGCTTTACGATTCACATCGTTCCAATTTCTGTCTCCCAACGGGCGATCGTGCCCCCTGGAGTGGTCGTTCCTCTAGAACACAGTCAACGAGACCTTTTATTGAGCCGACCGCGATCCTTGTGTTCCCGTCTCTCTCCCGTTAATTTGAACTCAAAAGTTCTTCTGCCTCACCTCCAGGTTCTTGCGATCGGTCTCTGGAGGAAGCAGACGAAAGCGCCCCGAAAATTTCTTAGTTTCGCTGAGCTCAGCTTTGTCCAGCCTGAGTCTCGATTGCAACCCAGCTCGCATGCACTTATCGATTGATGAATAGCCTGGACTTGCCCCCATTCGGCTACTAAGAGGGAGACAATGACTATACGAGGTGCCCCAAGGAACTTGCTAGGCCACTTGCGACTTGGATAGCTTTCCATGTATAGGTGAAGATGAGGGGGAGGGGGCCTGGAAAATGACACAACTCGGGCTTCACAATCGAAGTGATCGCCAAGTGCCCTGAAGACCTGACAAACTGCCGACAATGCAGAATATGTAATTTGTTTGGAGCTACAGAGATTAGTCGGCTCCTGAGCTCAGCGCAGGTCTCTCGCTGTAGGTAGTTTTTTACACGTGCCAAGACCTATTATCAAAGCAAGTGCGATTAGCACAGCAAGAAAACGACTATATTAAGCACTGCACTCAAGTGCACCAATAACAAAGAGAAATACTTATATGCCAAAGAAAAAATCATTTAGCCTTCGTAGGCGGAACATCCCAAAGCTGTTCTCTGATAACCCAAGGCGAATCATACCACATCCTCTTCTCAAATACAAAGTATTGCACGACGTTTCGTCTCACTGCCGGAATAGGTCCACCGACTGCGACGTCCCTAGGAGTGGATCCTTGAGCGGGTTGATGCAGAGCATAACCTTTCCGATCGTAGATCTCCAGGCTCTGCAAAAAAGACATCAATCAAACAATTCCGGGGAAGGGAGATTTTGACGCATATACTCACTTGTTCGGTGTCGAATTTGACAAGAGCATGGACCATGAGTCGGTTTCCGATTTTTGGATCTTCGGTGGCTAGGTAGGCTTCTATACAGCGGAGAGAGACGATTTGGGTTGGGTTGACTTCTCGGTGGAAGCGCCAGATGTAGGAGAGGTCGGTGTTCTGTTTCTTTTGAGTGTTGATTGTGTCGATGGCGAATGAGTCGCTTGTTAGGTACTTAATCGTCTTCATGTCGTTCCTGGGTATTTTGTCAACTCGGATATACGATAAGTGGAAAAAGGGACACGCACTTGGCGATGGCATGATGAAGTTCCTTGTAGGTGTCTAAAAACAACGAACGTGTGCTGGCCAGCCATGATGACTCTTTCGTTGAACGCGTGCTGAAAATATAGAAAGGCCATTGGAACATTCTCTTGAAGAAACCGTCGTAGCCTGTGTTGACGCCCGGTATTGCGTTGGCTTGAGCGAGAACAAGCAAGCTAACCATGTTCTTTATGTCATTCTGGCGATTCGCCATGAACTGCTTCCAGGCGCCTTTGAGGCCGTCTAATCGATCTCGTGAAGTGATGATGTTTTGTGGAATTATGACATCTTTTCTTGGTGGACCAAAAGGTGAGTAAAAGTGTGGGAGAGTAAACGACGAGAATACGTACCTAACGTCTCGGATTTCTGACCCCAAACATCGGTCATAGGTATGTTATTCGAATAGTTCAGCATATTGTCCAGTCCTTCCAATTGCTCTTTATCCGTCTTCGGTTTGGCTTTGTCCTGTCTTCTGGTCCTTTGCCGGGAGTGTCCCTCGCCCAGAAGCTTTCGCCGGAACTTTAGTCTTGGCTGCGGCCTTCGCAGTGGGTCCTCCGGCAGAAACATGTGTGCGCGATGCGGTTTTCGTGGATAGTTTAGGGTTGGAGGCAGAAGAAAGGTGGCCAGTCGACGCCGTTTTCTTTGCAGTTGCTGGTGGTCTGTTCTTGTTTGTGGCAACTGCAGCCGCGGAGGCGTATGTCCGGCGGCATGCTACGGGCGGGACGATGAGTCTGGATGATGAAGCGAGGGAGATACGGCCGAGAGAGGCGAGGTACGTTCTCGCAGCCATTGGGAGGAGGACGTCACCGACACGGCTACCCCGGCGCGACTCGGACTTGACGCGCTTCCAATTTCGAGAGAAAGTTTCCGGCAATTTCGATTTGTGTGGCTCTGTTTGGC
>JANIEX010000483.1:0-29710 GCA_027627405.1 Leucocoprinus birnbaumii | reverse complement strand
ATCGTATCTTTGAACTTGTACGCCGTCCGCGTCCCGTTCGATCTTCCGTCCGACTCGTACCTTTGGACTTGTACGCCGTCCGCATCTGGTTCGAAGTTCGTCCTCTCGTCCGGTCTTCCGTCCCGTCCTCAAGTGAGGTCCTATCGGTACTCTGAGGGGCGCAGCACATAAGCTGAAGCCAAGACCTCGTCCGCACACATCCGGTTCTGGTCCGGTATCCATCCGCACTTCATTTATATTATTATATCCGTCTGTCTACTACAAACTTAACATCACGAATGTACCCAAGAATTGACCCATGTGATTGATTTGTGGGTAGATTCATAGTCCACCACGTGTTCTGTACCAGAAATAAAATACACAACCGACTCGACAATAACTGGCCAACAATTACCTGGATTCAGGGTCGAGCTACAAAAACTATTCACAAACGACTAAATGTCCCTTCAACTGTCACCAAAGTTATGCAAGATATTGATTCCATCAATAGTGGACTATTGTTCGCTGTTCAATCCCAGAATCAGAATTGGTGGTCGGATCAACACACCACAATGAGATTGATTCCTCGTTACCACCAGTTCTGATCTCATGACCATACCACGAATCTATTGTCATTTTTGATTTGTGAATAAGTTCGTGGATGTTGACTGTTTAAATGTTGGATTTAGTATCGCAACTGGTCAATGAGAGATTGGTTCAGGAGTGGGTCATGTGAGGGGTCAGGAGTGGGCATTTGATGGGGCCACTTCATATTTCAGGCCTCAGGCTCTCAGATAATGCCGTGTCGATGCTGCAAGAAAACTGGTTTCATATGCAAAAAGGACTTCAGTTTACTACAGACACGCAGACAACATCTGATCTGGTCTTATCTACTGAGAATGTACCATGGTCCCATAGTATCGGCATAGAGGTGAAAGACGAGGAATCACTGCATAGGCATTGAGCTGGTGACTGGATATGTGAGGCTTATTATCGCATGGGCATGCCTCGTTCTGTGCAGGTCAGGAAAAGGACTCTGTGTTATAGTGACCCCGGCCCGGTCCTAAGCTGGGGCGTTACGTATCCTCGGATCGTAACAAGAGACTCCTTCTCGGTTAGCNTTTGCGTCACCAAGTTAGATTCTCTAGATAGAGTGCGAGTTTAGACTTATGAGTTTATTTCTTAAGAGTGAATGTGCTTTATAAAACTTATTATCAAACTGTGTTGATGGGCTTTATGGCTTATGATCACTCTTCTTATACTGTGCTAGACAAGTACTCTATTGAGTCTCACCTAACCAAGTAGAAAAGTTAACTTTCTACTCGGTCAGTTGCGACGTCTTATATACTACAAGTACATGTACATAAATAGACCTTCCGGATCATTCAAGAAGGTGATAGACTATTCTACAGATCACCTGATAAGCGTATAGAAGGTACTAGAAGGTTCTCAAAGGTTCCTGGATGTTCTCAAAGGTTCTTAAGTCCGAAAATGTAATATCACATGTTAATGAACTTAAGAATGTTCTAGAACATTCTATCAAGTTCCAGTACTTTGTAGAAAGACGTAAACATAGTTAAACAATAGAAAGAAATACAAAGGGAAAGACTAAATAAATATTCGATTATGTAAGCAAAGTTTACATAAGAAAATAGAACATAAATCGAATATTCATAACAGTCTCACTTAAAGGATATCATCACTAATGAAGAATGTGCTAACCTCTTACTCAGAATGGCTAATGTGTGCATTATATATGTGCACTGGCCCACCCATTTCAAGGAATCAGTATTGGTAATTATTCCTAAACCAGGCAAACCCGCCTATGATACACCCAAAGTGTTCTGACCTATTGTCCTACTGAACACCATAGGTAAACTCATCAAAAAGATGCTCTCATGTTGCATGCAATTTGATGCAGTCAAACACAACATTCTCCACCCCAATCAATGAGGTGGAGTCATCCAGCACTCTACAGAAGATGCTGGCATCTTTCTTACCCACCTAGTCTGTGTGGGTTGGGCCAAAAATCTCAAAATGAGTGTTGTTGCATTTGACATCACTCAATTCTTTCCTTCTTTAAATCATGAGTTACTGGTTACCATACTCCGTCGTCAGGGCTTCCCAGCCTTAATAGTGGATTTCTTTTCTAATTATCTCATTGGACGTTCAATGCAGTTTTTATGGAATTCATTTCTTTCTTATGCCTGTGACGCAAATGTTGGCATTGGGCAAGGTTCAGCTCTTTCTCCCATTCTTTCTGCACTCTATATTGGGCCTTTTATGTTTATCTTTGATTGTTGGGCTCTAGCAGGCAAACTCAACATCAGTCTCCTCTCATTTGTTGATGATGGACTAATTATTTCACAGGGGTTGTATGACGTTACACTCCCTTGGCTAAAAGCAGCCTACAGGATTATGTCTACACTCATGCCAGCCTTCGGGTTGGTAATGGAGCATGACAAATCAAAAATCTTCCACTTCTCATGTGTTCATCTTGATTCTAACCCCGATTTGGATCTCACTGATCTAGGTGCCAATTATCTAATCCCTAAGAATGTTTGGTGTTATTTAGGTTTTTATTTTGATTGTTGGCTCTCATTCAAGGAGCACGTACAGTTCTATGTGACAAAGGCATTGACTATAGTGAAAGCCATGTCGATGCTGGGTAACTCAATTTGGGGCCTCTCACCTCTCGAAAAGAGGCTTCTTTACAGGTCGTGTGTTGTCCCCATTGTGATATATGGGTATTGACTTTGGTTTTTCCCCAGTGCTCCTACTAAAGTGCTATTACATTCTCTTAACATGTCATATCCCGTCTCGAGAGCCCTGATCGGAGCTGCTTTCCACTGGACTTCTCCAAAATTTTGATCAGACTTTCCTCCACTCTGTAACGTCAGATTACATTGGACTTTGTTCTTCTATCTTCTATTTGGTTCCCCTCATTTCCCCTTTATTGTTATCGCCCATTCCCTGTAACATAGCTACGACACTGCCTGTCACACTCTTGACGTCTTGTTTCTGTTTCTCTGTTTCCATAGTTACTTTTGTTCTGCTCTGCTCACCTCTGTTGGACAATACATTTATTCTTACCTTTTGTTACCATAGCCGCTTGGACCCTTAGGACTCTTAGTATTTAATCTGCTACCTCTGTATCCTCTCTCCTCAGTCTGATAATTGAATTAGTTTCCTTCTATTCTTCTCTACATCCTTATACTCAATGTCTATCTCGTTCTCCTCCGCCGTGTCCAAAATCCAGGTCCCATGTCAGTGGAAGGCACAGCACATAAGCTGAGGCCAAGACCTATTCCTGTCAGCATCCATCAGAGTTCTCATACTCCACTTCTCCGTATTCCTCTGTTGGCCCCAATCAGAGTTTCCGTACTCCATCCATCCGTTGTTTCGCTGCTCTCTTCCGCTCCGATTGCTAATGTCAGATATCATTCTTAGGCATTTATTCATGCTTAACATCCATCTAAAAAAGTTGGCGAAGCCGTCTACACTCTGCATAGCCACACTTTCAAAGAACCATCCATTATGCTCACTCTTTACAGCATGTGATTCTAAGGGAGTCCCTCCCCATCCCTGATCCCTTGCTCCCATGACTGACCATCAGGGTCTTGAGGTCATGGGAGTGTTATCTGACATGTCAGCCAGGTTGGCTAACATCACCAAGACCTTTGATGCAACTGCAGATGAGGCTCAGCCTGGGTTTTGTCTCATGGATTTGTATTCAGACAGCATTTCATTTAATGAGCTGCCCAGGAGGCTAGCTGATAATAGAGGTCAGTATATCAACATGTTATGGGCTTATCAGCATCGCCTAGTGAGGGGACTAGGGGGCGCCTATCTCCAACTACTCAAATGCACTACAAGCGTCGTAGAAGGAGAAGCTCTCTTGTGTGGCTTCTTTGGCAAGACAAGAGGGGTCATTGTATGAGTCATATGTTGTGGTGGACAGTTAACTCCAAGGACTTCTTCCTATACTCAGCTGCACACTACTACTGAACTATGACGTGATCTTAGCTAGATCACTATTGAGATCACTACTGGTGATCAAGACTATAGTTCTAGTAATAGAGGGAGTGGGTAGTTATAGTTGAGGGCCAATCAAGTATAGATACGTAAACCAATGAGATGAGGGCTAAGATCTCCGTGAGATCCAGAGATAACTTTCTCAAGTAGTTATGCAATAGATGCCAAGTACAAGAGGGGAACGTCGAGATTCTGGGGAATCTCTGAGAAGAATCAAAGCTTGCGCTTTGAGTTCTTCAGCCCTCCTTATATACATTTCTATCTATTCTAACTATAGGACAATTTATTCTAACTATAGGACAATGTATGTAGGAGGTGTTACATCTCTACTGCAGCTGAGTCCATACAGGAGTACATAGGAGTCCATACTTGTAAGACTACAAGCAAAACATAAGTGAGACATGTTACATAANATACTGANACATATAAAATACGGANTCAAGACAAAATATAAAATACAAGAACAAGTAAGAGACACACATAAATAAGTTTGATTACATGTCTGAGGATCTACCTGAGACAATACATAGTTCAAAACTCGTAGCATAGTCCAAACACATTTCAGTCCAAGCAGGAGTGGTAGGAAGGGGAAGGGGTAGAAGTTCTACCTTTGCTTTCCATTGTTTCATCTGAGGCTGAAGCAGGGGATGCTGATGCTGATGATGATGACAATGAATGATAGTACACAGGAGCTGGTAGAGGCAGCGATGGATGGTTGAGTTGGTACACAAGATGTCATATGACCTGTGGCATGAATTCGGGGGTAGTGTGCAAGTATACATGTGTATAGCAAGAATGTTCATTGGTCGAATGTGTTCGTTCCCAGCCCCAACAATAAGAGTTCTCAAGGTTGGCAGGGACGGTGTTGACGTAGTTGCCTTTCCTGTAATAGTGGAGGAACGGGGCAGCTAGGTATATTGACGCAAGGGTTTGCGTGATGAACGGATCACCATCAATCGTGGGTGGAATACTGAGGACCTTGTGGGCGCTAGAAGCGCTAGGGATCAGTGTGGGTCCTGCAGATGACATGCTCATAACATTGTGAGTGGGGATGAAAATTGCTTGCTTTGATAGTCTGTCAACTACTACAAGGATCGTATCAGAACCGGAAGAGGTCGGAAGCTTCTCTATGAAATCCATAGATATGGAGTTCCACAGACGCTCTGGAATAGGGAGTTGCTTGAGGTTTCTGTAGGGTTTGTGTTGTTGGGACTTTGATCGCATGCAAGTGACACAGGATTTGCAGAATTCCACAACTTGCGAGTGGATATTCAGCCAGGTATATTCCCATTGTATAAGTTCAAGAGTCTTGCTTTGCCCACAATGACCAGCAAGAAGGTGATCATGTTTGTACTGGAGGACTCTGAGTTGGAGATTGTTGACATTGGGAATGTATATTCTGTTATCTAGCCAAAGCAAACCATCAGAATTGACAGACCAACGACCCTCAGGCTTGGCAAGATTCGCAGAGGCAATTGGATCTGTGGAGAGGGAAGAAAGGATATTGCAATGAAGCTGGTTGAGGTTGATGATTGTGGCTTTGTGGAGGGATGGGATGGAAAAATAAGTTATGCAGAAAGCTGTTCGTTGGTAAAAACTGGTCGGAAGTTGTGTGGGTTGACTGAAGCGCAGCCAGTATTCCCCCCTTTTGGATAGACATCCCACTGTCTAGTGAGAGCGTCAGGTTTAGTACCAAGTTGGCCAGGTCAGAAACGGATAATGAGGTTAAACTGGGAAAGGTACTCAGACCATTGAGCTTGCTGGGGGGTAAGGATTTTTGTTGTGGAGAAATACTCAAAATTTTTATGATCCATTACCACATTGATAGGGAGAGCAGCACCTTCCAAGTAATGGTGCCAGATGCAGAAAGCTTTGAATATGGCAAGTAGTTCCTTGTCATGAGTATTGTAATTCAATTCACCTGAGGTAGAGGTGCGGGGATGAAAGGCAATGGGGTGAACTTTGTTATCATTGGAAATGATGGAAAGAATGGCAGCTAGAGCATAATTGGAAGTGTTGGTTTCTATGATGATCTGGGCATCAGGAATCCAATGAGTTAGGATCAGTGCGGAAGTCAAAGCATCCTTGAGAGCGTTGAAGGCATTGCGACATTTGTCGTTGAAATTCCATATCACCAATTTGCACATTAGCCAAGTGAGTAGAACAACGATGTCAGAATAGTTGTATATGAACCATTGGTAAAAGTTTGCAAATCCAAGGAAAGATTGGATGTCTTTAACCTTCTTGGGTTCTGGCCATTTGTGGATAATTTTGACCTTCTCATCGGACATTTTAAGACCATCAGGGGAAAGAATGTATCCAGGGTACTCAACGGAATTGGAGTGGAATTTGCATTTCTCTGCCTTAGCATAGAGACCATGTTTCTGGAGACGTTTAAGCACTTCGCAGACGTGAGAATGATGGATGTTGATATTGTCAGAATAAATGAGGATATTGTCAAGGTAGACTGTAACGGATATGTCAAGGAGATCGGAAAACACATCATTCATAAATTGTTAGAAAGTGGCTGGAGCATTTGTTGACCCAAAAGGCATAACAAGCCACTCAAACGAGCTGTATCTGGTGTAGAAAGCTGTTTTCCATTCATCACTGTCAGCAATCTGAACGAGGTGATAAGTGTGCTGGAGGTCAATCTTGGTATAAATATGGGCTTTGCGAGGGGAGTCAAGCAAGTTGGAAATGAGCGGAAGCAGGTACCGATCTTTCTTGGTGATCCAGTTGAGCCCACAGAAATCAACACACAGACAAAGCAAGCCATCCTTCTTACAAACAAAAAAGACAGGTGCCCCGTGTGGTGAGGAAGTAGGACAAACGAAGCCAACAGATAAACGCCCACCAATAAACTCATGGAGAGCCTCAAGCTTGGAGGAAGATAGGGAATAGATAGTTCCAACTGGAGGTTGGGAACCTTCCTCAAGATTGATTTTGAGATCATAAGAACGATGGAGAGCCAGGGTATTGGCACAAGTTTTGCTAAACACATCAGCAAATCCATGATATTCTTCTGGGACTTTTGAGAGATCCACTGAGTCATTGGAAACCCAAGCGGAAGCAGCGGATGTGGAGGATGAGCTAACATTGAGGCAGAAATTAACTGAACCAGGAAGCTATGATGCACAGAGGAATGCAGCAGCATTGATGAGGGAGATGTGAGGACAAACAGAATTAACTGGTGAAGGTACGGCATCAACTGGTGGCAGAGCAGTGGAAGCCAAGGAACGAGTTTCCAAGGAAACAGGAGTGACACATGAAGAGATAGCAGGATTCTCTGGTAGATGCAATCAGAATGAGATACTGCCTGTAACCCAGTCAATCAACGGATTGTAGCAGGTGAGCCAGTTATGTCCAAGGATCACAGGACAGAAGGAATCAAGCCAAGTGACATAGAAGTCCATAGAGATACATTCACCAGTGGGAAAAGTAATTGGAAGTTTTACAGATTCAGTAATGTAACTATTTGAAGATCCATTGAATAGCTGCAGCTCAATAGGGGAAATGGAAGTGGTTGGAAGAGAGTGTTTCCCAACAAAATTGGAATTTACAAAACACTGTGTTGAGCCTGAATCAATAAGAGCGGAAAAATTAGTCTATTGAACATTGTCTGAGGAACAGATAGCAGAGGAAGAAAGAGATGTAAGAAGGGATTTTGGATCGGAAAGAGTGGACACGTTGAGATGACATTAACTCTCTGGTGCACAGAGGAGTTCAACATGGTCCCCAGTCTGTGCGGAGTCCTGAGGACCGCCCACTATTTTTCTGAACCCTTGGTAGGGTTCTGTGGAGCGGGTGCAGAAGCATCCGCTTTGCAACCACGAGTCTTCTCATTTGCTTGACGCTTGTGGCAGTCGACAATTTTATGTTTTCCTAATCCGCAGTAGCCACAAAGGCCTTCATGGGCTTGGCATTGCTTTTCCTCATTTGTGCGTTTGCTGTCTTTGCTGAGTTTATCCATCAAGTCAGGTTTTTTGGCGGCAGGACAGGAAGAGTTTGAGGAAGACCCAGAGGATGTGTGGGACCCTCTGGATGGTTTGGAAGCATTGGAAGTGGCGATGGAAGGAGCAGAAGTGTGATTGTTTGTGTTGGAAGAATTGGTGTTCAAGATATTGGATGATCCAGAGTTGCTGCGATTTCCAGAGGAAGCCAAGTTGGCGGGGCAATTGGAAGAATTGTTATTAGACAAAGAGGCAGCAGGTTTGTTATTCTGTTGTTTACCATCATGAGATTCAGCAGTCTCCTTTTCTGCAGTGTGAGCTCAGGTCTTTTCCCGATCTTGTTCCCAGAAACGGGTGTCAAGATGGGCAGCCACAATCTTCATCTCAGAATATGTCTGAGGCTTCCCAGTTTCCTGGGAACATATAGGATCCTGAATAGGAGGTAGAAGTCCCTTTTAATACCTGTAACAAAGAACCTCATCACCCCAATGAAGTTTAGCAGCATACCACATGAATTTGGTGTTATAGTCGGTAATGGTTTTGGAATGCTTCATTTTGAGGGTGTCGAGAAGTTCAGCAGCCTCTTGTTTCAGGTTGGTGATTCCGAAGTTAGTACGGAGTTCCTGTTCAAACAGGGTCCAGTTGTCAAGGTACTCATAATGATTTCCTTCATTTTCCTGCTCGAGGATAACATCAAACCAGTCCAGTCCAGTGCCAGTAAAGTAGGTCATGGCAAAGTTGACCTTTTGCATGTCTTGGCGGTAATATGCCAGATGTGCACAGAAATAGAGTCAGCATTGAGTAATGAAGGTATCAAGCTTCTTCAGATTGGATCTGTCAAAGGTGTTGGGAACATGAGCTTTGTTGAGTTTCTCTTTGGATTGGTGTGGAGCCATGTTGTTCACAAGAGCCTCCATAGCCAAGGTAAGTCTCTCATTGAACACATCACGAGGAATATAGGAAAAATTGGTAGAGGTGGCAGTATCTGACTCCTGATCAGAGCCATCATCAGAAGAATCAGGAAATCCAGGAGGTGGATCAATGTCTTCCCAATCATGATTATCCAGTCCATTTTCAGAGATATTATCTCCACCACTTCTGCCACTACCACCACCAGGGGGTGTAGGCAGACCTCCAGACAGAATAGAAGGATTGCTCGGTGTCCAGCAATGAGGTGAAATGGAAGGATCATTGGGTGTCCAACAACAAGCAGGAACAGGCAGAGTGATGGGAGACCAGTGATACGAGATCGAAGCAGGAGTGTAGAAACGAGGACTCAGATGGGGAATGTGGGAACCTGGGGTCCTTACAGTTTGACTACTAGGTGTCCAGTTTTGTGGACCATTTAGACAAGTAGAGCAATGAATCAGTTGTCCAGCACCCAGACGATGACCATGCCCGGCAGGACCATTGGATGGACCAGTGGCAGCATTTCTGGTGTTACCAGCATTAGCCACATTGGCCACACGAGTACGAGCAGTGCAAGTAGCAGCCATTCAAACAACAAACAAGGGAATGACAGCAGAGTGAGTTTGATAATACTGTTAAGCAGAGTTTATGCTTGGAAATGACAGAAAGATTGGATAGGTTAGTGACAGGATAGACATGGCAAAGATGAGAATAATTATCTGGACATTAGCCAATGTATCCATTGGAAAGGGGCGGGTCTTGGCCTCAGCTTATGTGCTGTGCCACTACTGCCATTCATGACCTGAACTTGGAAAAGTCAGATAACAATAGGAGGATTGATGCGACGGAAAATAGGAAAGAGAGGAGTTATAGGAGAAGTAAGTGCAATGGCTTAGTTGATTATCAAACTGAGGTTTTACAGTGTAAACTACCAACTTATATAGGGGAGCAGATAGTTACAGTAAGCATGGAAAATGACAAAAGATATAATAAGATAATTGTCCATAAAATGAAATTGGAAATGTCAGGAAACTGTTGCACAGTGATGCAAAACAAGATGTCAATAGAAGAATAGTGTTACTAGGAAATAAGGAGATAATATGAAATGAACGGAAGTAAGGGGGTGATAGAAAATGTCTATGAAGAAACAATAAAGAAGTGATAAAGATTTATCCGGTGCTTCTGATCAAAAAGGAAAAGGAAAGATGAGGCAAAAATGTTCTAAGTTTGAAAAGAGGGTTATCCAATACTTCTGCTAGGTAAATCAGAACAAGCCATGACAACACACTGATACTCAATTGGAAACATATCTCACCCTGGCCAATCAATACATTTTTTAATCATAACTCAATATAAATCCAATAAGCTAACAGGATTTTTGAAATATTATTGGCCTGGGGTTTTCAATAAGTTTTCAATAGCCCCAGGAACACACCGAATATACACTGCATGTGATTCTGAATAGATCCTAAGGACGTATTGCATCTTTATGGTGAACCCTTATAGGTAAACCTTCCATAATAGGTCAAATTTTTACGCTAAGTTCATAATAAGTATGGGTGATTTATTCAAAATTGCATGCAGTGTATATATTGAACAACTACTTGTTTGTTTACAAACAAATCAATCTTCAATTGACAGTCAATATCCTTTCAGTAATCTGCATGTATTACTGAGCTCTTTGCTTTGATGAGTAATCAATAATCCACGTGGATTATCAGTTCACCGGCGCAGTGTACATTATTTACTACATTATTAATCTATTTCAATGGGCGTGGCAGGCTTAACTCCATAGAGGTTATAAATAATGACAAATAAAACGATGATTGCCCACCACTTCTCGGCTAGTAGCTCAATCTCTCTCTTCACAATCTCGACCGACACCGTATAATGCCGCCCAGATTTGGTCGAATCGGCGACTGGTCAAACGACAACGAGCACGATGATGACTCTGGCGACGAAAATGACAAGCGAGAAAGCTGGTTTGCGGGTGGAGAGCGAAGGTATAGTAATCCATTTCACACTCCTCACATATCGTCACCTCCTATATGATCATCGACTCAACGAAAACGTTAATGAAAAACGCAGTGGTATTTCCGTGCAGAATCCGAATCGTCAAGCAGATAACGGCCAATTCTCGGCTGGAGGTGGGGACTTAGTCCGAGAACTCTTACGACGCGCCAAAGAGTGAGTCGGGCTCCAATATCTCCAAATCAAGGATCCTGACATTCTGTTCGGTAGAGGCGGCGCCGCTCCACAGGAACAACAAGTGGCGGGTGGGTTCCGTGTGTTTTCCGGGGGAGGACATACACTTGGAAGTGACGAGGTCGAATCTACCTTCATCCCGGATCCCAATGCACCAGTAGAGGAAGAAGGTACGTGCGCTGAACACTCTCGACCCATGATTCATCTAAGCCTTTTTGTCATCTTCCAGAAGAAGTCGTAACCCGAACAATCACCCTGTGGCAAGATGGTTTTCAAATCGAAGACGGCGAGCTATTCAGATTCGATGATCCTAACAACGCCTCCGTAATCGAGGACCTCAACGCTGGGTACGTTATACCCACTTCACGACCCTTTCAGCCCTCCTAATGATCTCATCGTGCTCATGTACTCCTAACCAATCACCCGCTCTATCCACAGGAGAGCTCCACTACATCTCCTGAACGTCAGACATGGCCAACCAGTCGAACTCCGTATCAACCCACGCCAACAAGAGCCATACCGCCCCTCTCCTGGCTCCCAAATCTTCAGAGGATCTGGTCACCGCCTTGGTGCACCTGTCCCCGAGCCCGTCGCAGGAGCAAGTAGTAGCAGGAGCGGCAGCGGCGCAACTAGTATGCCAGGCTCATTCCCAACAGCATCCGCGTCATCATCTGGAGCAGCAGTGTCTTTATCAGGAGCAGCGGCGTCTTCTTCCACTTCTGAAGGCTCCGATCGGCCCAGTATCACCACTCGATTCCAGGTCGATCAATCGAAACCAACTACGAGTATTCAGGTTCGATTGGCTGATGGTACTCGGTGCGTCAATTGCTCTTGTTATCTCTCATGTATGAGGAAACCTAGATTCTGAGTCGTTTCATTCTTACAGCATTGTATGTCGAATGAATCTCACGCATACCGTGGGTGATGTTAGGAATTTCATCAATGCGTAGGTTTTACAGCATATCTAGCTGGCAATAGAGCTCATCGTTCATGTAGATCACGCCCGGAGAATGTTGCCAGGCCTTATACCATTGGAACAACGTTTCCCAACCGTGTTTTGGAGGACGATACAGCAACGATCGAAAGCGCTGGTCTCGTAAACAGTGTGGTGGTGCAGAGATGGGCATAGAAGTGTATTTGAGCATGTATCGAGCGTCATTGAGAGTTCCCATGTACAACAGCAAATAAATCCGAGCATTGTTCATACATGTACTTCGGAGATTAGGTTCGAGCTCAAGAAACTTCGATAAAGCTCATAATCCGATGAGCGATAATCATATCAGCAATGCATCAAGCGACCGACATTCGTGGAATCGAGACAACTAGTAAAGCTTCAGTCTTCGGCTTGGACACCTGAAAGCTCATAAGTGTACTAAATATCGAAGTTTCTGCTGGCAGTAGAAGGTCAAGGTTCTCACTTCCTATAGACGCGTTATTGAGAAATTGCGCGAGAGAAGCGGTTCACAAAGGAAATAGTATTGAAAAACCCAGAAAGAAGACCAATTACACGCTCAGCTAGTAACTTCGGACACGCATTCCCAGTTTCCCTTCGAATCTTCCTTCCACAGGGTAACCTTCCCATCTCCACAACTCACAGAGAGAAGGTTAGCGGACAAACTCCATGACACACGCCAGACAACGTCAGGAAATTTGCCAGCTGGTGGCTGAGCTCCGCCCGCAGAGGCGAGGCTAGAAGACGGATCGAGTGCGGTCTTCACCCAGGGGGAAGTAGGAGAATCCTTCGTCCAAATCAACACGCTCTTGTCCTGGGAGGCAGTCGCGATATAGGAGCGGGCGAGCCCGATATTAGGAGCCCAGGCAACGTCTCGGACCCAATCTGTGTGACCTTCAAGAGTCTCTTCTTCAACCCACGACTGCGAGTCTTCACGGTAACCCCAAATCTTGACTAGGTTATCACATCCTGCGGAGGCAAAACGCTTAACAGAAGGAGCCTGCGTTGAGGGTTGTTGACCCGGGGCTGCGGGTGTTTGCTGAGGTGTGATAAGGGAGCCAGGAAGGACTGCAGGTGCCCATGAGACTGAGTTACATCCGATCGCATGGCCGTTGAAGATGTCGGCGTCCCACTGGCCGTCATCTACGTGGCGTAAAATATATATCAATGACGTGTTATCCGATCAGGAGTGCTGAGAGGCGTACTTTTAAATGTCAGGACAGACAGCTTGCCGTCTGAGGATGCGCAAGCGAGGATGGCTCCTAGTTCATGAGGGGCCCAGGAGACAGAGTTAACTACCGCGTATTATAAAGTCAGTACATAAATGAAATTAACAGGTAAGTAAAACAACACGCACCTGACGCGGTATGCAAACTATGTTCACCAATTTTGATCCACCCCCCTTGTGGGGTCTGCTCCTTCCAGATCAACACCTTGCCATCATAGGAGCAGGACGCGAGGATGTGACCGTACTTCGGGTGGGCCCAGGCTACCTGCCAAACTGGACCGGTGTGGCTAAAAGAACTAAGCAAGACCGAAGTATGGAAGAGAGGTTTTGATCACCGACCCTTTAAGAGTATGGCCACCCGAAGAACGCTGGGCCTCGCCGTCTACGACGTCGAATACTTTGACCATACGATCTGATGAGCAAGTTGCCAGGCGTTTTCCGTAATAGTCCAGTTGGGCATCATGCTAGAGATGGTGTATGAATACCCTGGAGGGATATGTGACGGATTCACGTTGAGTTCACGTACGATCATGTCCTCATGGGACGTCTCGATCGGTATTGAGTCTGCCGTAGTCGCCATCTTGCGAGCGATATGTTCAGTGACTTTGGTGAAAGGTTGAGGTTGCTGGCCTTGACACGTCCGTCGTGATGGTGGCCAGAGCGTCGAAAGCTTAGATCACGTGGCATCGTCAACGCCCATACATGATAGACGCCAAGAACGCCAGCTCAGGCGCTCGTCTGTTTCATTACAGAGATCTTAGATATGCTGGAACCAGGCTGTTGGCTTGACGTAGGCAAACGTCCAATCTGAATCCAGCATCTATCTCCTCCGGAATCGTTCTTTTAATAGGGGCCTATTATGCTCAGCTTGTTTAAGAAGCAGCAGGATGTGGTGCAAGGAGCACACGGCCTACTGGGACCCATAATTATTATTCATCGATCAGAAGCCATAGGCTCGGAGCAGCTACCGCTTTCTCTCCCAGCTCCATTGTACTTGTAGTCCTCGCTCAGCCCTCATCCACACACATTCCATCTGTCATTGAATCCCGTCAGTTGCCGCTGAGCTTGAAGTTGACACGCCTTATACACACTCGGATCATTTCCCAGGCTTGAAGTGTTGAAGTTCCTAGTTGTAGGCGCCAGCTTTCTCACCTCTCACGACCACAGCCTGAGCTCCCTTCTCCAAGCGATAGATCATATGACCGACGAGCCCAGTTCTGCAGGGAACGTTGCGGGGAAGGGAGTCAAGGCTCACGAAAACCAACGAGTGACCAAAACTGAAGTCGGTTATTTTGGATACGGTGACCACGCCGATGTTTACAGAGGAAAGCTAGACGGGAAAAAAGCGGTGGCAAGTACATGTATGCTGTCATCTCGGTGGGTCTGCTGACCCATTTCTCAGGCAATTAAGCAGTTACGAGGTGTAAATACAAACAAAATAGAGATTCGGGATGCTCTCCGTGCGGTTAGTGTTCTTCCATTCCAACTGTCGCAAACGAGTTTCATCTCCGGTTGGCAGGGGCTAAGAACCCAGTATGATACAGAGTGGCGGCACCTCAAACACCCGAACGTGTGCCCAATATATCTCGTAGTCGACGACTTTGGTTTCCTACCTGCACTTATACTAGAGTACTATCCAAAGGGATCCCTTATCAAGTACATCGAAAACCACCCAACCTCTGACGAACAGAGGCTTCGATGGGTAAAACATGGGTGTAACATCTCCTACAATCGCTTGCTGATCGGACGACTTTCAGGTACTCGACGTCGCTGAAGGACTGGCCTACTTGCACTCCATGAATGTCCATCATGGGGACCTTCGTTGCGTGAGCGCGCTTTCCATAGATGTTGCTTATGTGGCTGATTTCCAGAATAGGCCAACATTTTCGTTAACAACTACCTCCAGGCTGTTGTAGCAGACTACGGGATCGCTCAGTATTTCAGCACCTCAGACTTCACGTCCGCCAAGTCGACAGGCACCGTACGCTGGACTGGGCCAGAGGTGATCTCCCTGCCACCTGACCCTAATGCCACGCCAGAAATGCTAGACATCTTCGCTTTTGGGATGACAATGCTCGAGGTAGTATTCTTAGCTTCTCATATCAGCACGTGTGAAGTCCTAATCCTGCCACTATACTAGGCTCTTTCTGGCAAGGCTCCTTACGACGGCAAATCTGATACCGGAGCGATTTTTGCTATCGCGAAGTCAGAGCCACCAAAACTACCTGATAGCATCGAGAGTAATGAAGAACTGAAAAATCTCTTTACGGATTGTACGAGGCAGAAACCCACCGAGAGACCGACTGCCAAGCAAGTCGTGGACAGGTTGAGGCCTGTGAGTATGCTTAGATCCATCAGACTTCCTTTGCTCATCCTACCTAAGCTCGTTCCCGCCCCAAGTTTCTTTCACAGGTGCATGAGCTACTCATTCGCTATATATTTGGAATCACTCATCTCTCGTATCAGATTCGTGGTTTACTTGGGCTCTTGGTTTCCTTGACGTGTACCAAGTCATTCCTACTTGGCGGTACTCCTCGGAGGCATCGGTATCGATATCCTGCCTTGACCCATGTTGTCAGTTCAATTCTACCTATTCCGGCGTTTGCATCTTGGTCTTCTCTATGATTTCGCCTCGAAATCCGTTTTACCGCCATTATACGAGAATAGTGACTCCTATAGTCATTTTTGATGCCATTATGCTGCAACGACGAGACACGACTTCTTGCGCAGTGACATTATTTTCTTCTGAGCTATCCTGGTTGTTGCTATTAAATATTATATATATGTCTCGCATTCGCTGTCAAGGGAACCTTGGACCGGTGTAGATGGAACGATCAACCCCTGGTGGGAAACAATGAACCTTAAGAGCTGTTAACTCACAACCGCTTTTATCCCATTCTACTCATGCACATGTCTACTCGTCCCCAATTTCGAATTCTCCGACCACTAACCACAAACCCGTCGTTCGAAATGTGCTCAAAGTCCAACTCGAGAGACATCCCACTTGAAATCTGGTGTCATATTTGCCAATTTGTACCCCCATCAGATAAACCCAACGTTGCTTTAGTCTGCCGCAATTTTTACAGCATCATCATATTCGACCTATATCAGCATGTCGAAGTCGTAAGCCGTAACCCTACGCTTTTCTTACATGCATTCCAGACCCTTGAGTGCGTATTCATCGATTCCTCATTGATCACTATGAATTACCGGCCTCATCTAACTCAAGGACCGCAGTAGAGAGAAGGACCTCGCTGGAAGGTTAACGAAGCTAACTATTTGGGTCCATGCTCTCAACGAAGTCATCCACCTCGAAGAAACACCGAACACTGTAGAGCCCTCAGTTCGTCCAAAGCCGTCTAGAAAACTCCGTCAACTCCTTGCTCGCCGGACATCTGACCCAATCACTCCCCATTACTCACAACAATCACCTCCTCTCGGCGCCGTCTACAAATACAACATGTTCATGAGCGTCCTATCAAAGCTTCAAAATCTTTCAGAGCTGGTCCTCGTCTGGCGGACTGATGATGGGTATAATAAGACATCTCCGACAACGTGTAGCCGTTTGGCTATTGATACCTGGTCCAGAGTCGCCCCCATCCTCCGTTCTTTGACAATTGATATGGCGATGTTCAACATTTACGAGACTTTACGTATTCCTCAGGAGCTTTATGCACTTGAAGAACTTCACGTCCGCATAACGCTCGAGAAGCACGGTGCTTTTCGCAGTAACGCCGGGCGCATATTCACGGATAACCTCATTCCATTCATAAACAGACTGGCACCGCAATTGATTTCATTCTCATTAACATCTCTTTGTAACCTCAACCTAGACCCCCTCTTCCGAGGACTAGAGCCTACCCCTCACCTCCGTCGACTTGCTCTTCTCCTCGCCTTTCAGTCCGTCGAAATATGGAGTCCAGCTGCACTACAAACATTCCTGAAGGATCACGACACAATAAAAGAACTTGATCTCCGGTATGGAGAATGTTGTTCTCCCCTAGTCCCTAACTGGCAACACTGGTCCACGCATGATCGAGTACTCGTTGGAGAGGCCTTCACGGGCAACAACGCTTTCACCTTTCCCCACTTAGAAACTCTCACGCTGGGACTACGCTTCAAATTAACTGACAATAACCTCCTTGGGGCTTATGCCTCCCGGTTCAGTGGATCAGTCACCTCTCTAACGCTTATCGGTCGCAGTCTACAGATGGACAAGATCAAAATCATTCTCAGACCCTTCCAGAAAACCCTCAGAACCTTGTCGATGTTCGTACAGACCCTCACCCCAGATGTGCTTCTTCAAATAGCCGTCTTTCTACCCGCGCTCCAGGATCTGACTCTTCACGTTGAGAGGTTCGAAAGCTCTTCCATAGTGCGTGAACTGCATCTTAGACAACTAGCGCCTTTTTTTCTAACTGTGACTAAGGAAGAAGATGGGTTTGTGCAGCATATTGGTGACTACAGAGGGGAAAGGGCATTTAGCCAGTGGCAGCTCAAATGTATCCATATACGTGAATTTGCCTATGGTAAAGGAGATGTCCCTGCCTGGGATATTATGCGAGCTATCGCGGAGGTTGTCCCAAACCTTGTTTCCTGGGGTATCTAGACAGCGATACCTCCGGGTCTGAACGCTCAGCTCCCACGTTTTTGGCGAGCCGACCACTGACAACTCAGCCGTACAATGATCAATCGGCCGTTGTTTGTATCACGTCTCCCCGACATCCACTGCATTCCTAACAGTCACTCCAAGCCTTGCGGTAAATCACATAGCCTCAGCCTTCAGAGGTGCGATTTCACGACCTCGCAAGAGAAGACCTCGTTTGGCTACGGAACTCCAGACGTCCGTAGTTCAATTCTCACGCGCGAGCACTTGAGGTGCTCCTGAGCTAGTGGTGTAGCAGAGATGACTAAGTCAAGGTCATTTCAGATCTCGGGCGGTTGACAAAACATGCTGATGTAACGCGATACGGGACAGAAGCGATACTTTACCTTCCCTTTCAATAGTCGTCGAACCCGGCATGTTTGCAAAGTCTGTCGCAGCAAGACTCAATCGCGGTCGTTCGAGTGCTCTAATCATGGAAATGCATTGATGTCTATACCCGACACGGAGCAATTTTTTCAAATATAAAAATTGTGGGGTTAATATTTGACGCGTAGCATTCTTTTCAAATATCAAGATTGTTCCGATAGGATTGCACAAAAGCCTTACTCAAGAGTAACTAGTATCACCATTTATCATCCTATCCATGATTCCTGTAATTTGCGGGTGTGCTGGAAGTGATATCTTATATTCAAAATAATGCAAGCTTACGAGCTTGTCGTTGGTTGATTGGATGAAGGTGGGTACGACCAATAGCCCGAGAATGGGGCTTATTCCATAGCTGTAGATATGCAGCAATAGGTCATACTAGAAATGTCGACTTCGTCTCCTGTGTCCCTTGCTGCCCACCTGAGTACTTGAGGGGGTGCATTTACACTGGTCCATATCGGCTATTATAACTACTAGGTGATTTCGGTCGGCTGACCTAGTTGAACATTAATACTCCTTCCACAGGAGCACCTACTATAGTCAATCTCATCGTTGCCCAATTGATACGTGCTGTTCAGGGGATCAACAAGAAAGGCTTTGACGCTGAGCTCTTTTGCGGGACTACACGTCGAGACACTGATTGCGGAAGGTTAACACCTGGATGAATGGGACAACAAAACAAGACGGCTATTCTTGTTTGTGGTATGGCAGTAGTAAATCAGATTCTACAACACTGGACCCAACAAGACATGTACTACTGGTCTACAAACGAGGAGGTGGATCGTGGGCTGAAATAGGGAATACAGGATTTGGTTGGTGATGATAGGGAGACGGTGGTGCGACTCGATATGATAGGACTAGGACGATAGAGTGTATCCGCATCTCAGTGAGTGAGGTACCATTCACTTTCATTGAAATGTCCTCACCCAGCTCCACGTCGAATAGACGCATTATGTAACAGACGGAGCAGTTTCTCAGTGAGTGTCTGGAGGCTCCCGGGAGAGATCCGAAGGCCTGCTTGATGAGGTCAAGGATGCTTTCGTCTAGCCTCCCTTCTTAAGTTCGCAAACTTCCGTTCATAAATCAATAGAGCCCGAGTGAAGCTCTCCAATTCTTGCTCAGTACAGTTGACTTCCTCATAATGCATAAGGACAAAAAGGGGTAAAACTGTATGCATTATGGTATTTATGCGCTACCATAAACAAGCGTCTACCGGTAGCGATAAGCGCTGAGCGCTGAGAGCCGATCACACCGTTTGTGAACGTGTCACAGCATGAGTCGATAAAATGCGTTTAATGGCATCTCGCTGATACATCATATCCAGTTTGATTCACTTTTTCGATCTATGCATATGAGCCGGACTTGGCCTTCTGGACGTGTGCTTTGTGAGGGTCAGGGGGGTTTCGAGGCTTTGAGGGTCCGGTAGGGGCCATTGTGACTGGAAACACCCAAATTATCCACACACCCCTTGTAAAAATCTCGCTTCGGTGATATGGAACAGTGATGGACTGCTTCTGGTTTAATTTTGCTCCAAATCTCTCACAAAAACCTTGAACTCCACCCATACAATAATGCATATCACCCAAAAAAGCTGATGCAATGTGCAATATGCATTATGCCCATGTTCCATGGTGGTGAGAGGCCAAACTCGATGCATTATGAGCAAGTCAACTGTAATAAGCATCAAAAGTAGTATAGTGAGCTCTGTGGAACATTGATGGAGTCGTTAGTAGTGAATTAAGAGAAAATGCCGTCACTTTCAGTGAGAATCTCACTGAAAGTGCCTGCAGATACACTCTAGTACATTGCTCATCAAAGATTTGCCGTAGTGCTCATTGCGGTGCAAGCACTAGCCTATTTTGGGAGATCTTCTTTATCACAACAGGCGTACTGCATCACGAACTGGGGCTGACGGCAAACGGCAGAGAGCTCGAAAGCACAGCACGGTACAGGCGTGAAGAATTAATATTCAACGGAATCGATTACAGCAGAAAACAAGTAAATTAGTTTGATTACCCTATGCTGAAGTGGGTTGCCAGCTAAACCAATGATACGAAGTGAAGAGCGTGCCGATTGCGGTGGAAGCTGCCACTCGGACTGTTAATATTCGGGTCAGAATATCAATCAAGCCCTAGAAGGTCGAAAACCACTATGCATCACGGTACCCCGCTTAGAGCATTGCTATATGATGCCTGAATGACGTCGTATCAGAAGTAGCGTCCATGGCTCTCAACATTCGTCTCCGTTCTTGTGCCCGTTGAAAGTTCTCGAGACCTCCGAGACTTCCAATAATTATGCTGACCACAGCTGTAGTCTGGTTCCAGACAGTTGGATGCAGTCTAGAAGTGCAAAGATCAATTATTCCCTGCGCATTCCGACTGGGGTTGATTATGATAAACTGGAGCCTCTTGGAAAGCTCGGGTCCAATAAGGTCAACTGCTACGAATGTCGAATTTGTTTTCTCTTCAGTGAATAGATCCATACTCATGGCCTCAATAAGTCATGCACATCAGCATTTTGTAACACGTCTTTTGTGTCTTATCAAAAATTACCTTATTCGTGCCTTTTGCAATATATTCAATTTACATAATCCTAAAATTAGCATTGAACCCTATGTCATACATTGATCTTTTAGTACTTTAGGTCACATTTTAGTGTGATCAGATGCCATAATAGGCCTAAATAAGTCAGAAATCAGACATTTGCCAAGGAAGGGGCATGTCTGATTGCCTTATGGAGGACATGCCTTATATTTGCCTTCTCGTAAGGCAAAAAGATCAAAAAGACATAGTTACACAATACTGATGCAGTAAACTCCAGGTCACTCAGGGCCTTCGATAGTTCTCACTGCACCACTAGAATTTTGAAGGCGATGGAGCTAATAGTTGCTGTGGGCACGGGACTACCATATCTCATAACTTTCTTTCATCTCCAATGCAGTCGGCGGCCGTGATCTCAAGCCGATGCCACTCCACTCGCGAGCCAGATGCCATCTCCTTGCCCTCGCTTGCGTTTCGGATCCAAACTTTTCATACGAGGTTGTTCAAGTCCATGATCTAAAGGATGCAAAGGATGTGGGTATCCTCAGAATGACAGATATTTGTGTATAAAAGGCGCCATCCTGAAGCTATATTTCTTATCCCTCCGGAGTCATCCACTACCAGTCCTCAGATATAACATGCAATTCAAGCTCGCCATCTCGAACATTCTACTCACTCTTGCTCTCTCTACTTCAGCTGCAGTCATCAGTTTACGCTCTGGCGATGCCACTAGCCTCACACAGGGCTCTCAGGCAGCGGCATGCAGTAGCTGGGAAGAGCACTGTGGCCCTTGGCCCACGTACTGGTGCTGCGACGGCCTCACCTGTTCAGGTGTGAAGGTAAAGGTTTTCGAGCTCTTCTCAGTCTTCTGTGGCCAATCAAATGCACAAATATTCAGTCTGACAACTGGGCCGGAATCGAGTACGTCTGCGAGAGGTTGGCCTAGATTGTCATCGGCCGCTAAATATGTCCAACATGTATGCGGTGGTCAATCTGAGTTAATGAAGGATAATTGTACCTATTTGACAGTTTATCTAGCCTGAAGGAGTCTGTTTGTGTCAATGGATTTTGTATTGACTGTGGTGGTTCTGTATCTTGTAATTCTACCAGGACGTGGTTCTTTAGACACAAAAGCTAGGAATAGTGAACACGATAAAGTGCCCTGTATTTGATTATCGACGAGAAGTGACTGGGAAGGGGATGAGACAAGGTGAACATGAGTAGGTGACCTATCACCCAATCACTTCCTCCATCGTTTTGAGTTCTTCTGCAATTAGAGGAACAAGCAATGCTCTCTGGCCATCATTGCGGGCGTAGTGGAAGGAGGGTCAATGCTCCTTCGCTCTATATGGATTCCAGCCTATTGGCTACCTTGACAAATGAAAAAAGAACTCTGCACTCTGCCATGAGCTTTATGCTAACGGGAATGAAAGCACGGTCGATCATGGTGCCAGGCTCAGATTCGAAGCCAGATGAAGTCATACCAACGGTCATCCAGGTGAACTGATCACTGCGCTTCAGGCTTCAAGGCTCACTCACAGTAAAGCATTCCAGGAGATACAAAGTAGGCAATACAGAACTTGAGAATCAATTGAAGCTGGATGGTCCTGTTCCTGGGCAGTGGTAGTAGAGGTGTGTGTGTTGTCCACTCGGGAGCTTTTCTACATTGTATGGGTATGCATGGATCGTCACTGCTGAAATGGACCCAGAATGGAGAATGGCGCTAGCTAAGGGCGATGCGATGCCGTTGGTAGTTTGGAGAGAAGTGAACTAAGTGCCAGAAACTCGGAAGCCTCTATGCATCACGATGCTTCACCTATGAGCATTGCTATATAATGTCCTAGGACAACGCTTACCATTAGGAAAGCCTTGTGCTTGTTCATTTGTCCTGTTGCTTGCATCCGGTTGTCGGTTCAGTGCGTCAGCGAGGGACTGGCTGCGAGCAAGGGTAAGACTCTGCCAATACCCTTAGCAAGCACTGATAGACAGAGTCAGATCGCATAACAAACGTAGTGTTTCTTGCTCTAGCCATCACGAAAGGTTGAAGGAAAGGAGGGTTTGCGCTCCTTCATTCTGTAGTGGGTCCAACATACTGGACGCCAAGACTAGGGAACTAAGATTTTGGAATCCTCGACTACGCCGTAAATTCTATTACGTGTATGTTAACGTAGCTGATCATATGTTCCGGTTTGCGATTAAAAGTGGGCCAATGTGCTCCATATGCAACACGTTTATTACCTCTAATCGATGAGTGTGCGGTGAGCAGGTAACATTGGAAAGCTTACTATGGAGATGCATACCTACAAGCTTGTAAGAAATCAAGAGATACACTGTGGGCTTGTTCGCCTATATGCCTGGGCCATCCTTTCCTAGGAGTGGTGGTGGGTGTGGATGTTGCGAGTCCGCTCAGGAGACCTTGGATGTGTAGGCATGTCAATCTATCTCATCTAATCCAAGCGCGGTGGTAGATGCGGAGAGTTGAGGCCATGGGCTAGGAAAATCCAAACGTCCATGGAAGAGTGCGGCTGAGTATCTGAGTGTGGTCTTGTTTGATCGCGCCAATCATGTGGACATAAGTCGGTCCTTGTGGACTCTCATTGCTTGTCTGTTGACAACTCCCATCCCCGGTTATAGCACGACACACGGTCTGGAGCTCTACGTGTTTTTCTACACAAGACCCCCGGAAGTAATTGGCGAGGAAGCAACNNGNNGTGTTGAAGCGAAATGATACTTTGATCTNTCTGATCATATCATTGATCGCATCAATCTCAATTATGANCTTTATGTCATATGCTATTTACATATTTCTATGTTATAAATAGACTATCTCCTCGTCCTCCAACATACTCCTNNANNTATTCCACTTATNGGAGTATNGACGAGNCNTATGCTCCTTTATGATACATACGTTACATCGTATGGATACTTTTCTATCCACTACGCATCATATATGCGTAAGTTATTATGTAGTTGGAGTCTANGATAACTCCAAGGACTTGTAGTAGAAAATGTATATAANGAGNTTGTACTTAGTAGTAGCACCTCAGTCAATTAGACTANCAAGTGAACGCTCTACAAGCCTCGCTCATATCTCGCTGCTTACTCTCTTATTATCAACTACTTGCTCCATTAACAAGCGATCTACTATCGTAGTAAGTACTTGCGACTAGCATTCACTATCACTGCGCTCCCCACTCCGTTGCTGTTTCAACATTATCTCACCTTCCCGGCAAAAGACTGCAAGAAAATGATAATATAACTGCAGTTAAGGTGATATTCAGATGTCTGCCAGGTGGACAGTATTATATCTGTATGTTGTTAATAATATCTGAGTAGGTCATATATGACCACATTGCGCAAAGGCCGCCAGTACAGATCTTCTCAAAGCCGTACCAACAGGGTCTACTCGAGGCGCCTCGCAATTCTTATGGTGACAGTGCTGCGACGCTACCTTATAGACCCTCGCAGCCTATGGTGAAAGAGATATAAAATCGTCTGAAACACCTCATGAATTGGGAATAAACTAGAGATTGTCGTACTCTATATCATCTGAGCCATCTGAAAGTCCCTCACTATCTTCCTCTTCCTCCAGCTCATCTCTGCTCTCATCGATTCTGACTCCGATGGCACTTCATCGCTCTCAGCCTCATGGCTGTTTCCTGTTTCGATCATCTCCTCATCTCCATCATCACTAATGGCCATATCATCAGCATCCTCACTATCAGCACCACTGTAAACGTTTGTGTCGTTGTTTCCTGCACCAGCTGTAGTACCTGCTTGGTGACCTATACCGAGTCCGATATAGCGTAGATACATGTCACGATCAACAAAACTGTAAAGATTGGCTTGCATCAGTTGCCTGAAACTCACGAAAATGAAATACATACATATTCACATAGTAATTCATCCAGTCATCTTCCTCTTCTTCGGATTGGGCTTCTGTTGGACTGGTATAGGGCATCAGTTCTGAGGTGCAACCTTCAGAAAAGGCAGGTATCAAGTGACAACCTCGAATCGGGGACTGAAGATAGCTGGCTGAATCCTGCAACGACTATAGTCGTTGGATAGGATAGGATTAATCCAGATTAATCCTAGGCTATATCCAGGATAATCCCAGGCTATCTTCAGGATAATCCCAGGCTATCTTCAGGATAATCCCAGGCTATCTTCAGGATTAATTCTAGAACATGTCAAAAACATGCAACCAGTGGGAGTTGAACCCAAGACCTCTTGATGAGAGTAGCAGAGTGGAGGGTTAGTCCACTACACCATATGACTCTGTGAAATAGAAGGTAGTAAATTGAATATATATGCCTACCACTGTCTACACAAGTATCAGAAAATCACTAAGTTCCTAAATCTTGCATGTCAGTTCAAATTATCCAGGATACATCTCAGGATTAATCCCAGGATAGATCCCAGGATAGATCCCAGGATAGATCCCAGGATAGATCCCAGGATTAATCCTGGATAATTTGAACTGAAATGCAAGATTTAGGGACTTAGTGATTTTCTGATACTTGTGTAGACAGTGGTAGGCATATATATTCAATTTACTCACTTCTATTTCACAGAGTCATGTGGTGTAGTGGACTAACCCTCCACTCTGCTACTCTCATCAAGAGGTCTTGGGTTCAACTCCCACTGGTTGTATGTTTTTGACATGTTCTAGAATTGATCCTGAAGATAGCCTGGGATTATTTTGAAGATAGCCTGGGATTATCCTGAAGATAGCCTGGGATTATCCTGGATATAGCCTATCCTATCCAACGACTATAGTCATTGCAGGATTCAGCCAGCTATCTTCGGTCCCCGTTTAGGGACAGCCGACGCCTTTTCAAGTTAATTTTGTGGTGCCCGCTGATAGCTTGGATATTTCTCAGATATATTCAATCAAAAGCCGTTCGCATCAACCATCAGATGAAGGCTATGAGGCCCATGAAATGTGACAGTGTTATCTCATTATCTTACCAGTGACTGACTGACAGTCGCATCACTCGTCCCAAATCATTCGGGGATTCCAAGAACGCAATGATACCATTGAGATTCGAGTTTGGCTTTACCTCAACCGGAGATTATACGCCGATTTATTTAAAAACAATCCATGCTCATATCATGTAGCCTAGTACCTGCATTGCTTACAGTAGTGCTTCTCGGCCCTGGAATGGAACCGCCCCTATTAAACAAACAGCTGAAGGAGTCGGCGGCATACCATTCCCTCTCCCTCGAATCTCAGACACTCTAGAATGGTGAAATCATATACCCACCTGTTCAATACAGCAGTGTATGTGGGCTCTGTCACAGTCAAGACCGGGTGCGCCGCCAAATTACCAGCTCCCTGAATCATTTCAGGTCTTGAGTTAGGACTAGTACTGAGGCAATTATGATATAGATTGTTCATCAATGGACGATGGGTTAATCCCATAGAAGGAGAGTACATAGAGTAAGTTCGTGTTCTCATCTTCACTTCCGTAGATGTCTCAAGCATCTTCTAGTGTTGTCGACCCTGGTTAGTGCTATCAAGAGGTAGAAATGCTTTGAGGTTGTCTGACCGTTCCGTGTTGTACAGCTAGTGAAGACGTCATTACTACTGTTGGATGCGGTGGGGCGGAGGATGTAAATATTGCGGTAGAGGCCTCTAGGAAGGTAAGTGACGTCGCTGAAATCGATGCAAGTATGAACGTTATTGGCATATCGCTAGGCCTTCCGAACATCCTGGGGTCTCAAGGTACCAGGATCGGAACGAGGAAGAATATTGAGTAAATTGGCAGATTTGATTGAAGAACGCAGCGAGGAATTGGCAGCTCTCGAAGCCCTGGATGTCGGTACGAAACTGTTATATCTGCTGAATCCCTTTGCTCAAATCCACATCGCAGGGAAACCTTTCCTTTCCAGTAAGCATTTTGAGCTAAAGAGTGTTGTTCAGGCCGTCAGGTACTACGCTGGCTGGGCGGATAAGGCACATGGAAAGACGATTGAGGTATGTCTCAATCGTGCATTCCACGGTAATGAAACTGAGCTACTTTCATTGAGACTAATGAAAAGAAGTTAGTGTACACAAGGCACGAACCTTGGGGTGTTGTAGTGCGCTTAAATTCTTCATCATAACTGGACCTTTCCTCATGCGAGACAATGCAATGTAGGGGGCGATCATTCCCTGGAATGCTCCACTGGTAGGCGCTTTTTCTTTGCATCGAAAAAGTCAGCCTGATGGCGGTATAGATGATGGCAGTGCTCAAAATAGCACCGGCGCTTGCTACGGGGAATACCGTGATCCTCAAAGTGAGTATAGCGCTTGATGTTGACGCTCACTGACCAGCTCAACACCAACTCATCATAGCCTTCTGAAGTCGCCCCATTATCCGTGCTCTTTCTAGCTGATCTTCTCAACGATGCGGGTATTCCTCCTGGTGTCGTAAATATTGTTAATGGCTACGGTGCGTATGGTCCACGTGGCACGAGGCAAAATTTCTCAAAACTTGAGTTCGTGCTTATACGCAGGTCACACCGTCGGTTCTGCCATTGCTTCACATCCCAAAATTGACAAGATTACTTTCACTGGAAGCTCGCTCACGGGGTGCAAGATCCTCAAAGCATCTGCGGCATCGAATCTGAAAGCGGTGACGCTGGAACTCGGTGGAAAGAGTCCGACGATCATTTTCAATGATGCCACCCTGGAGCAGGCCGTCCAGTGGGCTGCACTGGGTGTATTGTGAGCTGAATATCAAGATCATTTAGATGGAAGCCGCGTCTGATCACTCTCATAATCACTCACAGCTCTAATATGGGTACGCACACTTGACTACACGTTTATGGACAAATCACCCATTCGTTCTAGGTCAAATTTGTAGTGCAGGCTCTCGAATTTACGTCCAGGATGGGATCTACGACCGACTCCTGAAGGAATTCACAATCTATGTTGAAGGCCTTACAAGCGGAATGGGTCAGCCTTTTGAAGCTGCAACCCGCCATGGCCCCCCAAGTCTCTAAGACCCAGTTTGAGGTGAGTGGTCCTGTATCTCCCGGAGCAAGACGCGACCGACCCACAGTGATTTAGCGCATCATGAGCTACATCTCCTCTGGGAAGTCAGAAGGTGCTAAGATCCATTTCGGCGGTGAACGGTTTGGCGAGCAAGGATACTTCATCCGGCCAACCATTTTCGTCGACGTCAAACCCTCCATGAAGATCATGCGGGAAGAGATCTTTGGGCCCGTCTGCTGCGTTGTCAAGTTCAGGACTGAAGAGGGTACGCATTGATGTCACTATTTACTAGTGTCTAGCGTTTGGGTAGAGCACTGATACTCGTTACGCCTTTCGTCTTTCAGAGGTTCTCGGTTGGGCAAACGATACCACGTATGGCCTTGCAGCTAACGTTCTGACTGAAAACGCTGCGCGTGCCATTCGTATGGCTCACGCTCTGGAAGCAGGAGTCATCTACGTAAGTTTGTCGACCTCGTTTAGGGCCACCCTATACTTAACCTGATGAATTCGCTTGTCATATAGGTCAATCACACTATTGCGGGTGATATCAATGTTCCATTCGGCGGTTACAAGCAATCTGGACTCGGGCGTGAAATGGGAGAAGAAGCATTAGCTACGTGAGCTTTTTCTATGTCGTCTATGTCCGATATCAGCTGAACCTATGTTTACCTCCTAGGTATACCCAAGTGAAAGCCGTCCATCTCAACATCGGCCAAGTCCTGTGAAGATCATCATTTAATTTTACAACTCAGCCCTACCATATTATCGCTCTATATCTCATGCCCTCTTTTCGAATTACGAAAGGATTGTTTTGTACCGACCTAATTATTTCGCCGACCGAAAACCCCTTGAGAACTTGGACTGAACGAACGTATGAATGCTACCAGGGCTACTTCTGAAACTTGTGGCTTGAACTCTAATCTTCCCCACTCCGGCGCCCATCTTAGCCAATACTCCATCGCCGAGATCCCCTCTCTCCAGCTACCCCTCGACATCGGGTTATACTCCACCTTCACCCACCATCAAAATTAAATCTCTCCGGTATACTCATGACTGCGATAGCCCCGTAGGTAAGGGTAGCTCTATGAAAATGCGCACGATGGAATTCAGCTATAAGTCGACGAAAACCTTTATTGCTTTCGAGCTCGGTTACTTTCTATTTTCGGTGTCGGGGATAGTTTGTCCTCGGGTCTCGTTTTCGTCTATTCAAAGATTTCCCATTCGCATGGCGAGACGACACTCATAAAGTCAGGTAAGGTGTAGAGCGTCGTGAGAGCCTACTGTCTGACCCCTGAATTTGACCCTTGCTAGGGCCGGTGGAGTAAAAGGTGTCCAGATGTCTGGTAAAATGAACTCGATGTGACGCCATGGGTGGCATCTGCATCTAGTGGATAGCATACGGAGCCATTCATTAATGGTGCGACTGTGACTTGAGCGCGGTTCGAGGCTGCGGTTGAGTTGTTGCTTGTCCTACTAGTCTTAATTCTATCGGCTGCTATGATCCCAGCCCCTGTCGAGCCTATCAAATTCGGCATACAAACCCTCGTACAAATGCGGACAGCTAGAGCTATACTATCGCCCTTGTAGATAGGCTCGAACAGCATTTTCATTCAGAAGTCAAAGAGGCGTGACAGACATCAAGGACTGAACTATTTCCCAGGTGTGATGCTTCTTTCCGGAGATATGCTCTACTCCATCTTAGACACTGAAGACTATCATGTTAGATCTGGGGAAAAAATAAGAGACGAAAAGTGTCAGTATAAATAAAAAGTGTCAGTACATGAACCTACGAAAAAGTGTCAGTATATGAGTCTGTACTGACACTTCGAGTGAAATGTGTCAGTACTCGAATGTCCTGACACTTTTCAAAAAGTGTCAGTATTCATAAGTCCTGA
>JANIEX010000482.1:0-29729 GCA_027627405.1 Leucocoprinus birnbaumii | reverse complement strand
CAAGTTCAGAAGTGTGAAGTGATCTTGAAAAGATCTACAGTCATAGTATTGCAGCTAGTATCTCAAGGACTATGGAGTCAAGGTGCTAGTCAGTGCTAGTCTAGTGTGATAGTGTTGGTAGTCATGAGAAGTGAACTCACGAGACCAATCTATTACCTTCATATTTCTAGAGGGATTTGTAGTTGTGCTCGCAACATAACATGGATCTTAAGCCAGCTCGGTTGTAGTGTGTATTTGTTCTCTACTGCAGAAACATTCATCTCTCGAGAATGTGTTCTCAATATTGCGCACTATCTATTACAATTTACCTTCTCGCAAAATACCTTTATATTGATTTACCTCCCCACGCACTCGTTCGGTCGCAGAATTGTGATTGATACCAGTCCCCTATCACTACACGTACACTCTATTACATTTCTGCCCCCACAACGGGGCAGCTAGGTATATTAACGCAAGGGTTTGCGTGATGAACGGATCACCATCAATTGTGGGTGGAATCCTAAGGACTTTGTGGGCGCTAGAAGCGCTAGGGATCAATGTGGGTCCTGCGGACGACATGCTCATAACACCTAGTCTGCATCTCAACCAAACTGACAACTAGTAGTCTTGTTCACTACTTTCTCCTGTAGTCAGTATTTAAGCTACCTGTACTGTAGCTGGTACTTCTGTCTGATAATTGACTTAGTTCTGACTTATTCCATCTGGTCCAATTCTCATCTTGTTTGACTCTGGTACTTTCAGCCTTTGCTTGTTCTCTGCTCCTTACTCATCCTTGCAATTGTTGGTCCGGTCCTGTTTGATTATTTGTTTGAATATTGTTCAGTCCTTACTTCATTCATCATCATATCTTTGAACATCATCATATCATTGAACTTTGAACTTGTACACCGTCTGTGTCCCATTTGATCTTCTGTCTGACTCATACCTTTGAACTTGTACACTGTCTGCATCTGGTTCAAAGTTCGTCCTTTTGTCTGGTCTTCCATCCCATCCTCAAGTGAGGTCCTATCGGTACTCTGAGGGGCACAGCACATAAGCTGAAGCCAAGACCTCATCCACACACATCCAGTTCCAGTCCGGTATCCATCCGCACTTCTGTTTATTATATTATATCTGTCTGTCTACTACAAACTTAACAGTATTATCAGACTGACACCTCTGGTACCTACTGTGTATGACTACACCTGTCACTTGTAACACTGCACAAGCACAGGGAATCCAAGTACAGAACCAACTTCTTCCTTGTATCAAATGAGAACTATCCCACATTCCTCCACAACTAGTGATCTTCAAGGGGTACAGGAAACCCCTGGGTACACAGGTCGGGTCGATGGTGGGTACAGGTGTGGGCCAAGGACCTACAACCGGCCTGTTATCCGGTAATACCCATGGGTCACACGGGTTGCTTAAGGGTTATCAGTAATATCACCAAGGCTTTTCTGTGGGTGTGGCCATCAGAGTCTGTGGCCACAGACCACAGTGAACAATGCGTGCATGATGAACAATGCATGCATGAGGTGTGGGTACTCTTACAATACACAGGGTCATGTTTTATAACTCGAGAGAAATGGTACTGAAATTTTCATTCTCTACATTCCTTCCTACCACTATGAACCCTTCATCACCATCTCCATCTCCACCCCCTGGTCTCAGCCCACCAAACAGGAAGCGCAAGCTTGCAGCACAGCTCCTCAACTTTGACAATGCTGCACAGCCAGCACTTAAGCAGCAACAGCTGGCTGTTGAGCAGCTACGAAAGCACCAAGCTGGAGTTCAAGTTGAAGAGATTGCTGACAATGAAGGTCCATCGACTTTGCGCAGGGCCAGTCCATTAGATCCGAATCATACACTGGAGGCCACTGATGGTAGCAATGATAACAACAATGATCCTCCCTTTGTACCTTCTCCAGCTACTACTCCACCTGCACGTCCACCAAAAACCCAGTCCACCCAGTCCCAAATCAATGAAAACGTGTCAAAAGGCAGTAAGCATTCAGCTATCTAAGTTCATGACAGTGAGTTGGAGGACAAGGACAATGAGAAACTCACCAAGAAGTCCAAAGTGGGCATGAGAAAAGGGAAGAAAGCGGCAGTCAGTGACGAGAGCGCTGAAGAAGAGCTAGGTACATGTTCTTATCAGTGACTAAAGTGATACAATTTTGAGCTCACCTACCTTTAGAACGATTGATGAAGTCATGGAACTCAGCAGTCTATGGCTTTTACAAGCCTATCCCCGTAATTGATGATATTGATGGGCACCACGTCCATGTTTTCACATGCTCGGCATCCGGCTGTAGACATAAAGTCAGATGGTATCTTGATAAGAATGACAGATGTTCCACATCCAACTTACATGACCATGCAAAGAAGTGCTGGGGTGAAGAGGTAGTCAAACACGCCCAGGCGATAAAAGACCTGAATCAAGTTTGTCAGACGGTTGGAAAAATTAAGAACCACCTGAATGGAGATATAACCGCAATGTTCTCGAGGTTGGAAGAAAAAGGTACAGTGACCTATAGCCATCATCAGCACACCACCAAACAAGCAAGGTAAGCTGGAAACATACTCTGGGTGGTGTTATATCTCTGATTTGTCCTCGCTAGAGCTGAGATTGTTTGATGGGTCGCTGAGTCAATGTGCCCATTCTCAATTGTTGAAGACAGGGGTTTTCTTAACCTCATGAAGACCAGCCGACCTATGTATTGTGTCCCATCTGCTGTCACAGTTGGGAGAGACGTGTGGCACATATTCAAGAAGACGAAGAAACATATCTCTGAGATGCTACAGGTCCATCGTTCCATGGATATTTGAATCACGCTAACGTGAAGTCTAGGGATATGATGGGGCATTAAGTTTTGCGACAGACGGCTGGACATCCACAAACCACAAGGCTTACATTGCAGTCACCGTTCATCTCATAATGGATGGAAAGCCTCTCGTTCTTCTCCTTGATATCATTGAGCTTCCTATATTGCATTCTGGCATTAATCTAGCTCATGCATTTGTGGATATCCTGAAAGAGTTTGGGATTCAAGACAAGGTGAGTATTGTGACAGTAAGGAGTATAATAGCTCATTGACGTACCAATGACTTTGATACAGATTCTTGGCCTTGCATGTGACAATGCAAGTGCAAATAACAAGATGACAAACAACCTAGTCCATCATCTTCCTGAGTTTTGAGGGGAGAAATCCAGAGTTCAATGCTTCCTGCACATCATCAATCATGTTGCCAAGGTAATCCTTCGTCAATTTGAGCATAGGAAGTTGAGTGCAATGGAGGCAGGAGACAACAACACTGAAGAGGATGGAGGGGACAAAGCAGAAGGGGAAGGGGATGGAGTAGATGATGAGGTTGACATGAGTGATGTTGACGGTCTTGCAGAGCTAAGCGAGGCTGATGAGGATGGCATCATGCCTGTGCGCCAGGTCCTCACTAAGGTGTGTGATTATGTTTATTTGGCTTGCTGACTCATCTGATTATGCACAGACCAGCTCCACAAACTCTCATTTGCAGTCAAGAATTCATCCATGCTCGCTCTACCTGAGTGGTTTAGGATCCTTGAGCGGCTTGACCTTAGATCTCGCATGATACCTTGTGACATTAGTATGCGCTGGAACTCAACTTATGACATGCTCAAATTCGCTGTGGACTACTGAGCTGCTATCAATGAACTGACTGACAACCGCAAGTTAGAGCTTTGTGCTTATGAGTTGAGCAACTGGGAATGGAAGATCGCACAGCAGTTGTGCAACATTCTCAAGGTATGTATTCACTTGGCTGAGACATTCTGTGATCTGACATGCTACTGTGTATATAGGTCTTCAAGCAAGCAACTACTTCTTTTTCTGCATCAACATCATCGATTGCCAAGGTCCTACCAGCCATGGACAAGATCGACAAGGTTCTCACCTCTCAAGTGACAGAATCCACTTACCTATCATGCATCTGGTCTGCTCTCAGCATTGGGGCAAAGCTGCTCAATCAGTACTATGAACTCACGGACCACTCAGATGTTTATCACATTGCCACTAGTATGCACCATCACTCCATAGACCCTGTCACTCACTCACATACTTGTATTTGATCTAGTTCTACATCCATCTTACAAGCTCACATATCTTGAGAAGGCAGAATGGCCTGAAGAGTGGTTATCAAAGGCCTTGGAGATTGTTTGAGAGGAGTTTACACACTGATATGCAGAGATTCAGATTGAGGCAGGTGTTGAGGGATCGCTGCAGGCAAACCAGGTGAGTACTTTCAACTGTCATCATTGACTAGTACTTGGATGGCTAATGATATTTACTAAGTCTTTGTCTCAGCATCAAAACATGTTCAACGATCTCTCAGATCTCGAAAAAACTTCTCTCACTCCTGTTACCAATGAACTCGAATTATACCTTGAACAACCTCGTGAGAAGGTTGATGATGTCCTCCAATGGTGGCTTCAACGTCATAGCATGTTTCCTCGTCTTTCATATATGGCTCTCGACTATCATAGCATCCCTGGTAAGCACACCCACTAATTCTTGCTACAATTTATTGAACCAAATCTTGTAGCTACCTCCATTGCTGTTGAGCGTGCCTTTTCACAGGGCCAGATCCTTCTGTCTCATATTTGAAATTGCCTATCAGCTGAATCAACACGCTTGCTTCTCTGCCTTAGTGTCTGGTTCAGGTCAGGTTCGGTTGACAAGGATGATATCAATGCCACTGCGAAGTTGCCCAAGGTCAAGGAGAGTGCTGATGATATGGACATTGACAATGATTAATCTTGATATTCATGTACTACTGCTCATAGATTATATCTTCACTCGCTAGATTATCATACCCTTTGTGTGTACCCTGCAGCTACCTGTACCCTCTGAGCCTGGGGGTATACCTTTGCCTGCAGAAGCGGGTGACCTGTACCCTCTCTTAAGGGTACAGGTTACAGCGGGTAGGGGTAAGGGTCAACCTTGGGGTACCCAGGGTCACCGGTGAAGATCACTATCCACAACCCTTCGAACCACCTGATTTGTTCAAAGAATTGTTGTTATGAGCACGTCATCTGCAGGACCCACATTGATCCTTAGCACTTCTAGCGCCCACGAAGTCCTCCAGATCCCGCCTACGATTGATGGAGATTCATTTGTCACACAAACCCTTGCGTCGATATACCTAGCTGCCCCATTCCTACATTGTTACAGAAACGGCAACTACATCAACACCATTCCTGCCAACCTCGAGAACTCTTATCGATGGGGCTGGGAACGTACACATTCAACTGACGAGCACTCCCGCTACACACACGTATACCTGCGCACCACCCCCGAGTTCATGCCACAGGTCATACAACATCTCGTGTATCAACTCAATCATCCATCGCTACCTCTACCAGCTCCTGTATACCATCACTCCTCGTCATCATCTGCATCAGCATCTCCTCCTCTCCCCATTTTGTCACCTGCATCTAAGAGGCCAACAAAGCGTGTGTCAAAAGCAGAGCCCGTTTCCCCTCACCATCAGGTTCCTTCATCGCAGCGATCTGCAAAACGTCGCAAGCTGGCTTACAAGTTCAAGGATGAACCGCTTTCACCACAGCTCAATGGCAATCACAACGGTCGTCCTCACTCACACAAACCATTGGACCGAAGGACCTAGGCTTTCTTGTCGCTCATTTCTTTACTTGTTTACCCTGTTTTTTTATCCATCCATTCACTATTTCATCGCGGACTACAAGTACATGTTTCCCCTATCACTATGCAGCCTACCATGTTCATATTTAGCCTCCCACTCCTATAGATCCGTCTTGAACACATCTTGTTGACTATTCACTTGTATTCTATCAGAGCTCGACGTTGCTTGATGACATGAATTCGTCGTTGATTACCACTTATTCACGACCGATTTGAGCACAAGTACAAATCACCTGTATTGACCTTGAATAAGGTAGCTGCTCCTTGATTGGCTCGAAATTGACATGAACTCAATCAGATCCAGGACAAATTCAGCTCAATGTCCAGGATTTGGGACACCCTCCCCAGATTAAGTATATTTATACTTATTCTGCCAGATCGTGTTCAATCTGGTGGGGAGGTTTTTCCTGATGTCGAACATGATATTGCTTACAACAGGATTAGACTCTCACTGTGTATTTGCAGCGGGCGTCTCTTTCAAGGAATAGCTTGCTTATTTGTCTTAGATAGCCGTAGAATATTCGAAGTTGTTTTGTAACCCCCATTAGTGTATTTACAATAAACACTTATTGAGACTTTTAACCGACGTAGTCACGGTCCTCAATGGCACCCCATCAATTAGTCGTGTCTCCTATAATTGGAAAGCCTATGTCAACTACTACTATAAGCAGGTGTCATCCAGGCGCACCCGACCCAGCCAGGACAATCTTATGCGAAAATTATAGCACAGATGAATCTCACCAACTGTGACCTGCTGAGGTAAGAAGCAATCAGATTGTTGCTAATGATCTAGAGCCATCGTGCTGATTTTCTGTGCTCAGGTTGAGGCAGTCCGATGGAGAAATTACGGCACAGATGGATCTCACCAACTGTGACCTGGAGAGGTCTGCGTTCCATCGGATTATGTCATTATGTTGGGTCTGATGCGAAATTCTGGAACATTATGGACATTATAAGGCTGCACCAGAAACTCCGGAATTTAGTGATGGACGTAGGCGCCATATTTAGCCATAGTGAAAGCCCGCGAGGGCTCACGAAGACTGATGATAAGAATACTCACGAGTGATCACACAAGAAGAGCGTGGCCGATGCGGTCTATATGAAGGGGGATACGCGTATCGTAGGTACAAGGTGGCAAGGTGAAGGTGAAGGTAAGAGGTGAAGTGAAGCTGTAAGCTGACGTCGTCTACCTAATGTCCATATGTTTATCTCTATTTGTACTACCTTGACTAGACGACCAAGCTTACACTCCTCCCCGCTCTCTTTGAATTGAAACAAGTTAATAGAGAAAGAAAATTTGTCAATGAATGTTTGATGATGAAGTGTTTCTCCAAGTAGAAGGTATCTCAGTCGGATTGACGCTTACGCGATGGATCTAGACCGGTCTTTCGCAAGTATTTCTCTAAGGCAATGGTGTGTCAAAGTTGCGTTGTAGTCATCCATTCGTTATGTTCATCCGAGTTGGGGAAATCCCTCCATTTCACTAGGAACTCATAGCCCCCCCGTTTCGGTCAGTGTTCAAGAATTTTCTCTATAACATGTTCGGGGCCAGAACGAGTCATAATCGGTGTGGGTTCGGTGCCTGAGCTCCTATTGATGCGAGAGTCAGCGTCCGCAGGCGGAGCTCGTTCCATCCTCTCCTCAGGTAGTGGGTCTATAAACAGTTTAACCTGTGATGTATGAAAGGTTCTGCATTTATTTATCGGACCAGGGATGTCTAGGGTGACTGTACTGTGAGCTTCATCGGTGTCTGTGATTTCATATGGCCCATCAAACCTTGGTGCCAACTTATGCACGATTTTGTCCCCAGATAAGCCTTGGAGTTCTTTGAACCGATTTTTCGTTGATAGCATAACCTGATCTCCAATAGAGAAAGGGAATATATCTGCTCGATGTGTGTTGGCTTGTGCTGCCTGATTTATTTTGGCGATGAAGAGATTATCCTGGGCATCTGCAGTGATCTCTGTAAGACGATCAATTAACTGTGCGGGTGATTCAATTTCGACACTAACTGCCTCCTTGACTATTGTGGGGATAACACGAGGTGAGAACCCCATTTGCAGCTGAAAACCTGTGTACCCAGTTGATGCATTTATAGTGTTCATCATCGCAAAACAAACTCTTGGGAGGGCATTGTACCAGCCTCGTTGTTGGTGATTTACAAGGTTACGAAGAAGCTGATTCACGGTCTTGTTGGTCCGCTCAGAACTGCCATCTGTCTGTGGATGAAACGCCGTTGACATCTTTAGATCTATGTTTAGAAGATCCATAAAGTGCTTCCAAAATTTAGAGAGGAACAGAACATCATGATCTGAAATGATATCCTCAGGGAGTCCATTCTCACAGTACCAGTGATCAAAGAACAGCTCAGCTAAATCTAATGCTGTGAGTCCCTTTTTACAAGGAATTAAACGCACATCGGCGCCTAGTCGGTCTGTTATGGTGAGAATCTGGTCACATCCATTTTCTTCTGGTAACGGTCCAACGAAATCCATTGCAATAGATCTAAAGTGACCGTCAGGTACTGGTAAAGGATGGAGTGGTCCAACCGGCTTTGTAGTGGGAGCCTTATTCTTCTGGCACTCTTCACAACCTGGGATATATGCTCATTCCAGATATGTCCGCATGCCTGGCCAGTAGAAGGCGTCTTTAAGAGTGGCATATGTTTTATCAAACCCAAAATGTCCGAGTATTTTATGTGCAATGCCAAGTATTGTTTCTCGAGTATTCCCAACGCGAGGAATGATGAGCCGATTCTTGTAGAACATTAGTTCTCCTTTGAACGTAAGATCATCCATTTTTGTTTTACGGGCTTTCTCACACCATGTATCTTGTGAGTAACCTGCAACAATCATCGCACGCAATTCGTCATCTGTATCAATAGTCATGATGGAATTGACATTTCGGATTGATGTCTCTGGTGATGTCCTCGTGAGGTTGTGTACTGACTCCCAAGGCGATGTGCCTTCCGCGAGAAGTATTGAACAGACTGGTACTTCCAGTTCGTCCAAGCGATCCTCAGGACAGTGACGCCATGTCTCTATCTCCGTCCTGGCTTCTTCAAAATTTGTGCGTGATAGGGCATCAGCAACACTGTTGTCATCGCCCTTGATGTAAACGATTTCAAATTCATATTGTTGTAATAGCTCCATCCATCGAGCCTGTCGTCGAGATAAATGCTTCTGAGTCTCAAAACACTCAAGTGTTCGGTGATCAGTGAGGACCGTGAATGGTAATCCCAGGAGCTCGTTTCGCCACTTGGTTAGCGCACGGACTATTGCAAACAGCTCCTTCTCGTGAACTGGGTAGTTGAGTTCTGCGCCCTTGAACGGTCTGCTCTCAAATGCTACAGGTCTCGATGTTTCCCAAGTTTTGCCAAAACTGAGCATAGCCCCTGATCTGGTATCTGATGCATCAGTGGTGACGAATACGCGGTATTCAGGCATAAGGTCATGATCGATGACTGTCAAACAATCAGTGCTCAAAACAAGCTCCTTGATGCCTTGAAAGGCCGCTTGGTGAGCATGCGTCCATTCTGGAAAATTGTACTCGCATTCTTTCTCGGTCAACCGGTTAAGTACTTGTGTATATCGTGCCAATTGAGGTAGAAATGCTCCAAGATATCGTACCAGTCCTAAAAACTGACGTACATCCTTCGCTGAGGTTGGAGTCGGCCAATTGACAATACGTTCAATCTTTTTTATCGTCAGGTGCAATTCCGTTTCGACTGATATTATGTCCTAAGAAATTGACTTCTGTTTGGAAGAGTTTCGTTTTCTTAAGGTTGCAGTAAAGTCCGGCATCTTGCAGTGCCTTAAGGATAAGCCGGGCATGTTTACGATGTTCGTCGACTGAGTCTGACCAAATGATGATGTCGTCCAAGTATATATGACAGAATTTTCCCAGGTATTTCTGTAGGGCCTGATTGACCCGTCGTTGATGAATGGCCGGTGCGTTTCGTATGCCCATGGGCATGACAACCCATTCAAAATTTCCAAAAGGCGTTGAGACTGCAGTAAGCGGTATGTGTTCTGGCTTCATTCTTGTTTGAAAGAATGCATTTGTCATATCAATCGTGCCCCAGATTTTGCCTTTACCACAGTCTGCCAAGATCTCATCGATTCGGGGTAGTGGATATGGGTCCGGTATTGTATTCTTGTTCAATGTACGATAGTCGTTCACCCATCGTGGTGGTGCAGTTGGATCAGCCTTTGGAATTACAAATGCTGGTGAGGCATTTGGTGCAGTCGACGGTCTGATTCGACCAGCTTCGAGATGGTCATTTATAAGTCCCTTCCAAGCCTCACGGTATTTCCGAGGGCAACCATAAACTCGTGGTTTGATTGTGAAGTTGGGATCTTTGAGGCGAATTTCTGCTAGTACATCGGTCGGCAATTTGTCAACGTGCGGAATATCGGAGAAAACATCTTTGAACTGATGGAGTACTGCATCTCGCTCTTTGTTCAGCAATATCTCTTCTTCTGTGTTGGTGATCTTTGTGGTTATTGCATTAACAATTTCACTGAGTGGTCGTTCGACTATGGCTTCTTTGTCGTAACCCTCTCTGATTTTGCTCAATTTTGACTTGAGTTCCTCCAGTAATGTGCGGCGATATTTGCGAGTTAGGGTCATCCGTTCATGTGCTGTCGGTGTCTTCACGTGTCGTGACGTTCTTTTCAGATACTGGAGTTGTTCCGTGGGTTGTCCCACAAGGGTGTATCCGACTCGGTTGTCGGTGACCTTACTCTCCGCAGTGTTAATAACGATCTCATTTTTTCTCAAGAACGGTAGTCCTAGAATGATGCCATGATTTGTAGTTGGCGATATAAGAGCCTTCGTAGGTAATGCCGTGTATTCTAAATCGGCGGATGATAACGATAATACAACATATTCTGATAAGACTGCATGGGCGTTGGTAGCAGTAGTGATTGACATAGGTTTGTTAAGTGTATGACGTTCTAGTCCAAGTTGATCAGCTAATCGTCCGTGGATCATTGAAACCGTAGCGCCGGTGTCGATCAGGGCTTGCATTTTGACGGGGAAATCCTCCGAACCCATCATCTTGCAGTCCCATAACAGCGTTTTTGGTGGGCGACTGGTGGTCGGGGCCACTGGTGAGGACGTGTTACCGTCAACCGAGTTGACAGCCATCTGGTAGTGGTGGTCCTTCGGAGTCGTTGGACGATCTATTTGACGTTGTGTTCGGGAAGGTGGAATGTAGAAGTTCGATTCAGGGGTGGTGACAATCGGGCCTGGTGGAGAGCTCAACACACCGTTTACTCGGTGATCGATGGTGTCGGCATGGGCATCTGTAACAGTAACTGGCGATCGCTGCGTTGCCACTGCTGGTGTCGGATTCACTTTTAGGTCGTATTCGGATGTTCTCCATGCGACCGGACGATAGCCCTCTCCCGATGGAAATGACTCATCGCAGGTGCGATGCTCGAGGATGTGACGAGGACAAATTTTTCGGCATTTCGTGCAACCTCTGTTGTTGAGAAGTATCGTCCTTTCTTCCGGTGTCAATCGGGGTGGTGGTATTCCATTGGGTTTTCCCCTTGGGACGTTGGGATCGTAGGTGTTGACCGAGAATGCGGATATGGGGAATTTAGAGCTAATGGGTTCGTAGATGTAGTGGTCATTGGTAAGTCCACAAATGACGAGTGAGGATGGTAGAGGTCGTGAAAGAGGTGAGGTGAATTTGGGTTGATGCATGGTGATGGTACGTTAGACGTTTGTAGTGACGGTGGTGGTGCGTATGTACGCAATGCTGACACGTGTGTACGCGATGATGACGGTGGTGATGGTGGTGTGTCTATACGCGATGACGGTTGTGCGTACCGATGTACGCGACAGTGACCGCTGTTGTGTATATGTGCACCCGTGAAGTTGTTGGCACCAATGTATAATCTTCCTCGTTAGGTGTGAACGACGAAGGTGATGCGTGTATGCGGATATCTACGAGTTATGACCGCGATATTATGATATCTGAGAGTTTGTAGGTGATGAATCGTCACAAAGACGATGAGTATATGCAGATATATGCACACGAGGGCCTCGATATTATGCTTTTCGAGAGTCGGTAGGTTATAAATCGTCACGATGATATGTATATGCACCTATATGCACACACTGATGAGGGTATTCTCGTTCGGATTAAGAGGGGTACTCGCCGGGTTGGTTTGGGTAAGGTTTCGCAAGGTTGTGTAGGCGAGGCAAACAAGGGAAAGGAAAGAAAGAAAGAAAGAAAGAAAGAAAAAAAACCGAACAGGCGACGCAAAAAAAAAGTGAAAGCCCGAGAGGGCTCACGAAGANTGANGANAAGAATACTCACGAGTGATCACACAAGAAGAGCGTGGCCGATGCGGTCTATATNAAGGGGGGATACGCGTATCGTAGGTACAAGNTGGCAAGGTGAAGGTGAAGGTAAGAGGTGAGNAGTGAAGCTGTAAGCTGNCGTCGTCTACCTAATGTCCATATGTTTATCTCTNTTTGTACTACCTTGACTAGACGACCAAGCTTACANATNNCTTACTNNNNCNNGTNCNNNAGCNNANNNGNTNTGTCNTNANNNCCAGACGCTGAGGGCTATTCTTGGCCGGACAATCAAACAGCACAGAAGCCCAGGTATGCATGTATTCTCGTTTCTAAATCCGGAGCGACGCGGGAAATCATAAAAGAATACAGTCGCGCGAATTTGCTAAAGTGGAGACATCGCTCACTCGGTCCAGTGTCATTGTGTATCCTCTCTGACAAACAGGTTTGGAAGCTTTAAGTTTCTTTTATGATTGATGGTCACCGGACGTGGGCTCCCTTGCTCGAGCTGCACATAAGGAGCTTATGTCCGATTATCACTACTGGGTTTGCAATAGTCACTGGAGGCGGTGGATGTCGATCAATATAGAACCGATCGAGGTCTCAACGCACTCAACATGGCGGTACCGGTGATTCGTGGATATCATTATGGATTGCGTTGCGATCTCGGTAAACTGTGCATCATCAACGCTGCTCTAATAAATAACCGCAAACGGGGTGGTAGGAGACAGTGTCCTCAGCCTTATAAGCTCTACCCTCGATACACCGGCATTATGCAGTCCAACCAATTTGCTGGTGCTCGAGACTTCCAACTCAATAACTGCAACTTTTACCAATTTCCTGGATCCCATCCCCTCTGTTACTACGTGATTTGCCCTCACTGCCGTCGGTTTAACTATCGGACTCCGAGCTTCTACCACCACGAGGAGGTACCAATAATCCTTTGGGCAGCTGCGACTAGACGTCCCCTGTACTGGACGTCATGCACACCACATGTACGTTGAAAACCTCTATCACTTTGACTGAGCACTGACAGTTTTGTAAAACGTAAAATAGTATTTTATGCCAATGGCTTATTTATCATCGACGACTGCGGTCATGTTTGACGCTTGTTATCCCTCATCTCCTGCTGTAACGGGCATGTCGTCTTTGTACCCCGGCCATGATATCGCCCAATTTTCGCTACCAGCCAAGCACGAGTTCGCTTGTGTGACCCTCGAGTTTAATAGCACTGACGCCCAGGCCTCAGGGAACATTCCTCCCTTTCCACCCTCTGCTTTTCAGAGATCCAGTATCGAGGATCTTCGGCCTTTCCACTATCTGCAGTTGATCCGTTAGAGTCCTACAGTGCACCACGGAACGCACAGCCTAGCTCTAAAGAGCAAGGGTTGCCACTCGCCTCATTTTACTAGAGGCTGTTCGACTCAATTTGGCCCCGGTTTGGGGTTGGGAACAAGAACTTGAACGTTAGAAATATTATTTATGTGCTGTTACGTTCCGCCCATGTTGGGTAATTCTTTCTTGTAATATACTCGCCGCTCATGTCCTCCGAACTCCTTTTTCATGCACAATCTTGTAAAAAAAAGTCTTGCTCCAAGATTATGAATAGCCCTCTGCCGGGGTCGAACACCATACCTCATGAGTGCTCGACCAGGTGAACCCAGTGGGCTAGATCTTATCTTATCTTATCTCGTTGTTGTTGATCGGACCTAGTGAGAAAAAGGGAAAGTGTGACAAACATTGGAGGGCGGGCCCAGGATTGGGCCAATTCGATTGGTTGGAAATGTCGGAGCTGCAGCCTATCATTCCAGCACGGGACGAAAGCAATCCTGGAGCCTTAGCCGTCGCCGCCCCCAGTGATCCCATCGAGCCTCCCCCCATCACAGAGCAGGAGGTCGGCGAGTATCGCGAGCAAGACAGATTCCTTCCAGTGCGCACTTTTCCTCTTTCCTCAGCACCTTTTGTCCTGCTCGTCGTCGTTTCCGGCGCTAATCCTCGTCACAGATCGCTAATGTGTCGCGTATCATGAAGGGCGCTGTTCCGCCCACCGCAAAGATCGCAAAGGACGCCAAGGAGTGTGTGCAGGAGTGTGTGTCAGAGTTCATCTCGTTCATCACATCCGAGGCGGCGGAGAAATGCCAGATGGAAAAGCGCAAGACGATTGGGGGCGAGGATATCTTGTACGCTATGGGCACGCTTGGGTTCGAGAACTATGCGGAGACGCTCAAGATACATCTCGCCAAGCTCAGACAGGTGTGTGGTTACTATGACTCTACTTGTTCGCCTGTGCTTACGATTGTATTCTATGGTGATAGTATCAGAACGGAGGGGGAAATCCAGGTGCTGGCGGGTCGAGTAGAGGGCAGGACGACTCTAGGGAGGATGAATAAGACCCAATGTGAAAATTTTCCTGCAGTTTATTCTCAAAGGTGCGTCGCCTCTGCTCTACATCTTTCGTCTCAACTCATGTTCGTCCATTCATTCTGCACAGTGTAAATATATGTATTATATATATCATTATCTCGTTGCTCTCTCCTGCTGTAACCCAATTGATCTCGCCCCTGTGCCACCATCTTGATATCCGCAAGTACCCCCACCAGCGCCAGCCAGCCAACCCAGACGGATAAACCACCAGCCTCATTCGCTGTTACCGTGTGGGAGATTTTCTTATCTTGCAACGTGTGCATCATGCTTTGTGGGATTCGAACCTTTCGCGACATCTTGCGTGTGTGCTGATCTTCATGATCATTCGAGCTTCCCTTCATCTTCACGTGGTGATTTGCGGCTTATGTTTGCATGCAAAGTCTCCGTACTATCTATCGGTCATCGACGTGGCTACCGGCGCTCATGTGCGCTTAGTGCCGCTGAATTTTATATGCGGCCATGCATGAGATGAACACACCCAGGAGTCTTACTAACTTGGAGCCTTACCAAGGCTCACTGAAATGAATTGACCCTTTATAATAAGCTATGATGGCGAGTTGTTATTTTAATATTAAGCAGGGTGCGTGCATGTTTTTACTGTGAACATAGTACACTATCTGAAATGCGTGTAATTTTGCCACTAGGCTAAGCTCTACGCGATATACGCTGGACGATCAATATTGGGCGACGGTGCAATGGATATCCTATGCGCTCTAGGACCCTCGACATCGTTGCCCCTGAGCTCAAAAACTCTGATGTGTCGGAAGAACCGTGGGAGAAACAATTCAAATGCCGTGAAAATCAGTGAGGGAGGCATGTTCGTTGTCTTACGGTTAACGCTCGTTTAAGCCTAGGTTTAATCGCGAGAGTCATTCATCATTGGGTCCGAAAAGTCGTGGATCGTGATCAGTCGCCCTCTGACCTCCGGGAGACGAAACTTAGTTGCTTGGGCCCCTCAATGATTTTCCAATTGGATCACTGGAACGTACACACAATCACATCTAGGTACTTCGAGGGAAGGGGAAATCACGTTTCTTCTTGTGCCCATGCTGCAAGCGGGGTCGGAATGACATAGGGACGATGAAGTATGAGAGATGTGCGATTGCGGTTAGGCTTATCCGGTTCATCTCTGTTCGACAGCTCAATGTGAGGAACGACTCGGCTATTGAAAACATAATTGAGCTCGTAGAATAGTTGCGCAAACTTGTGCATTTTCTGGATTTTCTGTTGCATCTAGGAGTCAGCCTCTCTCGCGGATAATCTCATTTTTGCTGGAGTATAATGCTCACAAAACTGTACCCAAACCATACCCAAGAATAAAATGTTCCATCAATGAATGTCGGTTCGAGACAGGTGTTCCGGTGGCACACAATGAATCAGCACCAGTAGTGATAGACGTAGAAGTTGTTGTTAGCTCGAATGCGTGCTGCGAGCACCGCGCTACTCACTTCGGGGTCGGTTGAAATCTGTAAGTAATTTCATGATATTCGTGTACTATCCGGGCGACAACTGTCGTATTCTGGAGGAACCATTTAGCAGGGGTCTTGGATCAGGTAGGGTTAATCTACTCGGTATGTGACCTGTTCCTCGTTCGTTGGTACAGGATTGGTAAAAGAGATGGGATGAACATCGAATGCGAAACTAGTCTCCCGTAATCAGACTCATGATCGACGTCTTTTTCATGTTTTGTTGACCACACCTGAATGCGAAACATTTGCGCGTCTATGACTAAATCAAACTCCTACCCACTGGTCCCTCTTGCGCGAGGTATCGCCCTGCCGGGCGGGACAAATAAAGGCAAAGGACAAATAAAGTCTAGTTCGAACGCCTGATACTTTGTTTGGCCAGTGTTTGGTCTTCGCGTTTGGTTCCCCAAGCCTGTTCCCCCACGGTGCCAGAGACTGGGGTCTGTGACTAAATAGAAAGTATTCCCTCACACTTGATGTGCTTACCCAAATTTAGACCCTGGGGTGCACAGCCATAGCATTGCTCGCATTGCTCGTAACCTACTTAATATATATATCTTCGGAGGCACGCATATCTATTTAACACATCCCCCGATCTTGAGTCCTTGCATCCTATTATCAATGGCTCATTCGACCATCTTTCAGGGTGCCAATGATTTTGAGCTTCACGCCTGTCATTTTCATAACTACTACTTCTCAGGAAATAACAACTTTCATTGCTCAGCTGGCTGGTCCAGTGCAGCCACACCCCAGCACGCTCAGCCTATTATCGTCCCTCATAGGAGCTTCATTGAATGGGATATAAAATCTCACCTCGCTTTTACATCACACACAAATATTCCGATGGTGAGCCTACCGTTAGCCCCGATTACCAATCCCATGAGTGTTGAGTAATCCGAGAAATAGATGCAGAACCCGCAACCACCATTTTTTGGCGCTTATTACGTCTTTTACCCCCCGGTTTTGACCCCGTATTGGACTAGCTTTGCCAACTGCTCAGCCCCGCACATATTCCAATTGCCAGCAACTCGTCATGTCATGCCCATTTTATTTCCTGGGCCTTCTGACATTGTGTTTCTTCCACTCTGGCTAGAGCCTGAAGCTCTGCAACTGCATCGGACTTTCATTTCACCTTCCTTACCACCAGACCAATGGCCATCTCGCACTTCCGCATTCCAACTATTAGCGGAGAACAATCCTATGTACGGCAATGATCAGCTTTGCCAAAATTCTGAAGACATGATTTGGAAAGGACCTGAGAGTAGTCCATACCAGAGAGCGGAAGGGATTCCCTGTTCACTTCCTGCGGTTACACTGCAAAATCGGGGTCGAGGTCACTCTCGCTCATGATCAATAATAAACAGCGCCTGAAGTATACTAACTAGTCTCATATACTCGAAACCATTCCGTGGATTTAGAGTCCTAGTTTATCCCTTAAACCTCATATGGATTTTAGGCTGTGACGTTTTATACCAAGTTCACCAAACCATAGCCATTTGATTCTGATAGTGTGTCTACAAATATACCACTAGCTGGTATGACAATGAAATCTTTTTGGAAAACAACACTATTTTGGCCCCTAAGCTTCCCAAAAGGGGATGGTTGTTTTCCCTTCTTATGTGTTGTATGCCCTCGGTGGTTTTGGTATATATGGCTGTGAATTTTGGGGACAGTCAGGGCTCGCCAATACATGGACATGAGTATGATTGTTGTTCAAATACATAGGACGACCATGATCGGCTCGCGGATGTATGACACCTCACCTGTGGGGTATCTTCAGGCGTTGCCTGGAATTGTGCGAATATGGCTTGACCAATTGGGCAGGTGGCACAGCTGAAATCAGCAAAAATTGATGTCCTCACGCGTGGACGTCTTGAGCTGAGACTAGCAGATAGCGCTATCAGGATAGCGCCGAAAAGTAAAGATGTTCTCACGCCTGTGATTGGCTGGATATCTCTGTAAACAGTACCAGATATGAAATCCGTCTCTGAACTACACTGTCACCGAGCGTTGAGAGTTTTTAAAGTCCCCAGCTAGAAAAGAATCATTATGATTGCGGGGTGAAAACAGTGGGATAAACAAGCTGGATTCATATCATTTTAGAATGATAGTAGTAAATCTGTCATCCCAGACTTCATCCAGTGCAATTTGATTTCGTCCATGGAAGCATAAAATAATATTAGTATCGTACTTAGTACCAAATCCCGTGCTTATTGCCAAGGCTTGCGTGGACAAGTGTTGCATTCTTAATAGATCATGCGTAGATACTCACTCATCTCATGACTGATCACTCGAATGGGAACAAGCACATCTTGTGAACTTTGCACCACTGACATAACCTTGACATAGGGCAGCTTCATTCTTCTCCACTCGGAGATATGCCAAGTCACTACTGCTTGTGTTTCAGGGTCTGAAGGGGACATGGATGAACTTTTTACAGATGTGATTTTGCTATTCAACGCATTTATAGACTCGTCTTTGTGGTCCTCGTAGCATGATGGCATCAGCATGTCACCTTTCACAAGAACTTTAATTTCAGCAATAAATTAACCACCGATTCTCTGCAGATCAATTTTTATCCCAGATGGTCAGAGGCTTCATATATAAGCGCTTCTGTTTCTATAGCCATGGTAGGTTTTGCTTGCCTCGTCACTGTTCGAACCGACTTCTCCACTGAATGATACTTCCAACGTTCTCATCGCTCGCAGCCCTGCTGCCTATTTCCCTTCTTGCACTCGTGCAAGGGCAGCAAATAGGGACATACATACCCAAAATGCATCCTGCACTTACATGGAAGCGCTGCTTCGGTGACAGTGTAGAGATTTTGGATTGGTTAGTCATGGAAATGGCAACCTTTTGAAATCTCTCAAGTATATCTTATCTTCGAAGGGTGACGACGTTCGAAGCGCCCATGTTTCCTTTCGGGTTCGACTTTCCTTCTCTCCATTTTCTGAAAGTCTGTGATTTTCATCTTTTCAGTTATGCATTTATTTCTCCGTTCTTATCTCCTATTTAATGTGCCATGAATGTACTTGAAAGTCTATTGGCTACAATCCCGAGGACCCACTTGTTATATTTGTATTTTATCTGTATGTCTCAGCCTATGCCTAAGTGTTCTTCCTCTCACTTTTCTACTCTTTGCCTCGATATTGTAACTGTGCCTACTATTTATTTGACTCCTGTTTCATGTTTGTTTCGCTTCGTTTTATTCAAATTTTTCCATCTTATGACTCACTAGTTTAGTTTCTCCCTATATATCTCTTCTTCCGAATATTTCTTTGAAATACTTCGATTTTACTTCGATCTCTCTTGTAGTATTTAAGCGTGTACATTGTGTAGTTGTAGGCAATCAATCTACCACCCACTTCTCTCGTCGCAAATCGCCTGAACTCAAATATATCGAGATTTCGCTGAATTCATCTAAAATCTACTCTACCCTCTCTCATTTTGAATTCACTCTCGAGTTTTATTTCGTTTTCACTTGTTTTGACGTTGTTTCGGCTCGTTTAACTTCCCCATCGGCTTTGAAGGCCAGCGGCAGTTGTATTCAGCCGCACTCGCGTTTTTATTTCGTCGTTAAGGGACTTGTTCTCCCTTCAACGGAGCTTGCCAAACCGTATCTGGGAGCGTTGTCCTCGACTCTAACTGGCGTTATATTCTTGACGCCAACCCCATCACGTCCTGCTACTCTGGCAACACCTGGAACACTTCCCTCTGCCCTAATGGCTTAGCATGCGCAGCGAGCTGTGCATTAGAGGGTGCAGATTACTTCGATGACTATGGTATCACTACATCCGGTAACTCTATCCTCTTCTGTTCAGATCGAATAGATATGAACGGAGCAATTATGTCGGGTCGAGAGTGTTCTTGATGGTAGATCATGATGATCGGAGCTATGAGACATTTAACTTCGTAAATAAGGAGATTAGATTTGACGTCCTTGGATTGGGAGTTCCGTGTGGAATCAACGGGGCATTGTATTTTGTTGGGATGGACAGCGATGGCGGACCTTCGAGGTTTCCCACGACTCATAGGGCCGGCGCGAGCTACGGGACTGAATATTGTGATACGAAGTGCCCCAGGGATATCAAATTTATAGACGGCCAAGTGGATCCCGATATCCTAGTTCTCAGCGTTAGCGATCTAATACTATTTTACTCAAGGGAAATGTTGCAGGCTGGTTGCCTTCACCGCGCCTCGTGAATTATGGAACCGTGATGTACGGTTCTTGTTGCGCTGAGATGGACGTCTGGGACGCCAACTCGATATCCTCGGCGTTCACTTCTCATCCGTGTCTCGTCTCTCAACAGACTCGCTGTTCAGGCGCACAATGCATTAATAATTTATGTGACTCCGACGGTTGTGATTTCAATTCATTCCGCCTAGGCGAAAAAGGATTCTACGGGAAGAATATGGAATTGAACACGGATCAGAGGTTTACCGTTGTCACTCAATTCATTTCATCTGATAATACGACGACCGGAACACTCTCCGAAATTCGACGCTTATATATACAAAACGGTCAAATCATTCAAAACTCTAAAGTCAACGTCCCAGGAATCGATTCCACTACCGACTCCATCACCGACACATACTGCGAGGAACAAGAGCTTGCATTCAACAACACGAACACCTTCCGTCAACCTGGAGGTCTAGCGCATGTCAGGAGTAATATGGCTAAGGGGATGGTTATGGTTATGAGTATTTGGAATGATCATGATGGAAACATGCTTTGGCTTGATTCGAATTATCCGGCAGATGGGAACTCCTCAGAGCCCGGCGTTAGTAGGGGAACTTGTCCGGTTAGCTCTGGGAAGCCTCAGTCAATTGAGATTACAGAAATCAATGCAATGGTCACATTTTCAGATATTAGATTTGGGGATATTGGGTCGACCTTTTAGTCAGATATGTATTTTCTATAGTTGGTCCGACTGCGTCATGATGAGAATAGTGGACTCGAAAGCTTGCTCAATTTCGTAGATATACCAGTAACCCTGTCACTCAAAGCCTCGTGAAAATCATCAGAATTGGATTTTGGGATCACAAATTTGACATCATACCATATAGCTAGCGACAACTAATCATTATATAACACAACCGATCCGAGGAGCTCGACGCGTCAATGCCAGACAGTTATAACGAAAGAAGAATAGAATCAAAGCACGAACTCGATAGCGGCAGTGGACAGCGAAGAAAGCAAGATAAAATGGGGTCCGTAAAGGGCACGGATGACTCCATAGTAAGCAACTACTCTGTAGAACACTCCGATCTCCAGGTCCCTTGTTCTGTGACATTGAATGAGGCGGACGGGTGGGGTTCCAGGAGAGTGGTAGTGTCTGGCCACACTGGATTATTTGATTCCTGAACACTTGCTTCTCCCCATAGCATATGATAGGAAAGCTGTTGAAGCCTGATATCTTGTATGAACCGCTGAGTATAAGGATCATATGAATCATGATGCGGGACATGATACTCTTGAATGCCAGAATTGAAATGTATGCTTCCCTCTCCGAGTTGACTGGAGGGCTCCGATGAGTAGGCAATGGGGTTTTGGAGTGGTACAGTCGACTCGGAAGGGGAGGGGTTGACCGCAGACTCAATATGTTGATATGGATAGATCGTGGGGCGTGAATTTTCATGGCCTGGGTTGGTGCATGGGGAAGATTGAGGGTGTGCCGACAACTGGGCCCCACAAGCACGGCAAAACGAGCATGAAGGGTACTGCGGGGAAGATAAGTCTGAAGGAGATAGTGGTATTTAACTGGTCTAACTAACCGGTCCCTCGTCCATCCATCGCGATGCATCCTGCACCCGGGCGTCGTATGGAAGAGTATTTTGCCCCGTTTGCGGACTCCCGCTGTCCACATGTGACCGTTGTACACCCTCATGGTTTAAAGCGGGGGGAACATGTCTGACAGGGATGGCCCTGTGGGTGCCGGGGATCCGGAGCCTTGAGGAAGAATCCATAATGTCATCGGAACAATGACAGAAGTAGATGTTGTTCCCGTGGAACTGAAGGAAATTGCTATTGTTGACCTCAAAACCACTGGCGCCGAAGAAGTTGCTGGACTCCATCGCTCATTAGGAGAGCAGGGTCTGAGAACAAAATCCTCGCGCTGAATACTGAACACGAAGGGCGGCGCAAGACCACCAGATTCTAGTCAGTTAAGGTTTTGGTGTAGGGATAAGTAGCTCCTGCGACTGAGCTGAGCCTCTTGGGCTGAGAGTGGGGAGAAATCAATGGCCAGGATTACATGGGAATGGATACAGCTTTTGACTGCCAGCTTGAGCGGGGTTAGAATTTTAACTTCGAGCAAAATTGAAACACCTCCAGTTCATGATGAGTCCTAGCTGAGGTTGAAACCTAAGATAGAACAATTCAATGGCGATACACAACCGCGGGGATTGAAATTATGGTCAGATCTGATTGATGGATATCGATGTTGGCTTCAGTGGCTACCTGAATTTACCTGAAATCCAGTGACTTTGTTGTTGTCGTCTGATAAACCAGCTTAGAAGGAGTAGACAGGCGATGGTGGGATATGAGGCGACCTTGATCTGGACTCGGACGATGAACACATGAGTTCTCCCTACCAGCTGGGAGAAGGAGATGCCAGGAACTTTTGGTTCCGAGGGCGTCGTGGGTGCGGATTTGGACGTCTGTTTTCGAGTCACGTGCAGCGACAGAGTGGACCGCCCCCGATGAGTTTAGGAGTTGAGCACTGCTGACTCCTGAGAGCCCTTCTCGCGAAAGGATCCAGCTGACATTTGGCGTTTCTAATACCGGGATATACATAGGAGTAATTATGGGTAAACAGATAGCATACTGCGTGAGTCAGGGACGACTCGTGGTTGCGTCCTGAATTGGCAGTTTGGCATTGCTTGGTTGTGATGCATGCGATGACCCACTAGATGCTTGGCCGCCGTTAACGACCTTAGTTACTCTCTACGCTCTTCTCAACCTCCAACCAAATCTCACTCACTATACATGGACGACGAAACCGCAGAAATAGAACTGGTACATATTAGCGCTCATTGACCCTATTCTCCCTGTTGACCCAGCTCTGCAGCTTGAGCAGAATCTCCAAAAAACACGACAAATCTCGAAGAGAATGACCTGTATGATTAGAATTTCTCTGCTTTTGGTCCTTCATTGACCTGATTAGCTATACTTGACAGCTTTGATACTCGGCTCGCAAAGCTCGAGAAGTCAATCTTGCCTCTCTATAGCGCCGCCCAAATCCTGAACCGTCGATCCAATAGTAGGACGGTTTATTGGATATGTAGCATCAGAGCTGACTTTCTTCTCAAGATATCGACCTAGCACTGTCAAAGATCGATGAAATGGCAAGCACTCAAGAGGACCTAGCCGCAGAGGAGGCTATGATTCTTCGCGGGTGCGCTCTGGCTATAGTTGCGTTTGAATCTTCAGTGACACTGCTGCAGCCCTCAAGCGAACAACATCAAGGCCTATAAGGAGGCGCTGGACCGCTTGAACGCCAACATAGCGTTTAAATCTGGTGATCTCGACTTAGCACAGACTGTGAGCGCTGGATAAAGCGGTCTTGGCGGCTTTTGACATCCTCACCACAGGCACGTCTCGTCGAAACGGGAGCCAAAAAATTGACTCAGATGTTCACCACTATTGTCGCTGAAGGCTCCTCTGGCGTAACGCCAAGGACACCGGGCACTGCGCTCGTTTCCACAAGCTTCCCGTCTTCACTTCTATCCAACCTATCTCCTCTCATTTCCTACCTTCGCAACCTCCCCATACCGGCCACTCATCCTTCACACCCAGCTGCTCCCGTCATCTTCACTACGCTACAAGAAGCTCAGCGGGGATACGCCGACATGAGAGGGAACTGGAGCGTCAAATGCCTCGAAGGTCAGGGCAAACGGCTTATCACTCGTGCTGACACTATCGATGCCATCGCTACGGGAGCAGAATTTGGGCAATGGGTCGAGACTCTTCTGGCTGTGACCGAAGTATACCTCATCTTTTCTTTTACATTGGTCTCTCTAATGTGGTTTGTTAGGATGAGTACAAGCTTCTGAAAGAACTATCGCCTTTGCCGAGCTCGGACGTCATAGCTTCATCATATGGCATTCTTCTCTCGCCCATTCTCAGCCTTTTCAGCACCGTCCTCGGGCAAATGACGGCACTTATCAAGAAATCATTGCAGAAATACAATTTCCTTGCCCTGTCCGCCTACGATGCCCTTCTTCAACAACAGCCGGCCTGGGAAGAAGTGCTGTCTCGACGGAGTTCTGAATACCTTGACGACAAGAACGAATTTCGGGATGGGCTACAGACGTTACGGCAGATTTGTCTTCGTAGCTTCCCAGAATTCCTGGTGGACCTGAAGCTCGGAGCGAACAGTCGCGAGTCGGATACAAGTGTCAAAATAGTCGATCTGACAACCGAGGTGATAGGCTATGCTTGACATATCCTCGTGGCACTGACTTCCACTTCCGTAGACCGTTAAATACCTGGAACGAATACCCCAAGTACAGGCGGCGGTGGCCTCAGGCCTGTTGGCGCTCGGAGATGGGAACTGGAAGATGGGTGAGGGAGTTCAAGTTGGAAAGTCTACGCAGGGTGGGGCGGTTGACGAGATAACCATTATGGAACATTTCCTTTGTAAGTCCCGCATTAAGCTTCCTTTTGTTTGCCGATACTGAATGGTTTCTGAAGACGATGTCGTAACGACTGCTATCAATAGTCTTAACACCATTTCTCGCATACGTCGTACCGCCTTCGGCTCTATATTCCTCCTCAATAATATTTCCTACTTGCGACATCATCTACTACTCCAGCCCAAACACCCTGACCTTCTCTCTCTCTTCTCTCAACCGGCCATTGACGCCATAAACTCGAACTGGCGTACGGCCAAAGCTGCGTACTTTGACACCAATTTCACGCCTCTGATGCAAACAATCACAGACGATCCGAAGGAAAAGTCAGGAAAATCACAGGCTAAGGAGAAATTCACGAGGTTCTTTGATTTACTTGAGGAAGTTGTTGAGCGACACCGGATGGCGAAGGTTTTGGATGAAGACAGGGAGGCGAGGGAGGCTGTCGCAGATGAGATCGTGATGTTGGTTGTACCTAGTCTCAAGAGGTTTACACAGAAACAGAAGGAGAAAGAGTTTAGTCGGAGTGAGTTTTTTCCTCATCGTCTGACCCAGTCCTTACCTCTGACTAATGACGATTGGTCGCTTGTCATGTTAAGATCCGCAGAAGTGTGAGTCGCTGTTTATTTCTGGTTTTGAATTGTAGAAGATGACTCACGAATATCGTGTTATTTTGATTTATAGATATTAAACAAAGTCCAGATGATGTCGAAGCGCGGTTGCGGAGCTTGTATAATTAGATACACCAATGACAAACTTGGCTCTTTCGCCTATTTCTCCCAGATTGCCGTAATCATGTGTTCAATGCTCCGCTAGAGAGAAGACGAATCACGCCACGTTGCTTCGCAGATCCTCTTTCAGAATTCGAGGTGAGTATAGTTTCGTTTGCAATTGTTGGAATGTGCCTGATGCTTTCAACAAGCATTCCCGTAGAATCAATCTCGCCGTATCACTGAAACTACGCTCTAGGAGCTCTTCGCATTCCCATCTGAATCAGCACCGTGACCTCTTTCATTTACATCACATGTTGTTTTGCTCAGAAATCGTCCCAGAGCCTTATGGTCGCTGTGTTCTCGTGCTACCGTAGAAGGTCAAGCCACCTTTCGTCCTTCCTTCTAATCTAGCGCCTTTTGCTCGACCTGTCTTCCTACCTATGGCGCGGGAACAAGTCATACGAAGCCATTGGTCCAACAGAGGTCTCCCAACTCGCAACCTATATAACCAGGCTTATCACGGGGACCCGGCTCGCTCTTTCGGATACTTAACACCGGTTGTTAGTATTTCTGGTCTCGGCATCGGGGGAATCGTGGAACGGGCTCCACGGCCCATACATGGGCAACTGGGATCGGAATCGGAGGTCTTTTCCGGCCCGTTCTGGGCATCATTGTTTCCTTGGTGGCGGCATTGGGATGATAGACTCCTTTGATGAACTTGATTTTGTGATCGCACGTATGCTAACTTATAGGTGGCAAATCGGCGTACGGTGAAGGACCTACTTCGGATCTTGCTCAGAAGTGAGTAGACCATACGGTTATCGTGTGTTTGATTCTTGTCGTATCTTTGTTCATCCTACTCCTTCGCAGGATTATTGATGACGCTGTACTGGGGTTCTCAAATACAATCGGTCCCGTCCGCGACGCGTTACTCCCATGTCTCCTGCCCTTCGCTCAGCTCCCATGTCAAGGGAAGGGTCATACCAGTCATGCGCTGCATCTGTGAAGCCCAAGACGGTGTGTCCAGTAGTTGATGATCAGGACTGGCTGACAAAGGTAGTACATCAGTAACGGTTACCTATGGAATTGATCATTCGAGTTTCCTGGTTGAATGAACAGCATGGCCGTTGGCGTTCCGGCTCTGACTTCTGTGCGATGCTGTCCTTGCTCACGTTCATAAAGCTCCGCGATACCGGCCCCCAAAAGTGATAGTGGACCGCGATGCTGCACTTGATTAATTGGAGACTCTCTTAGTAGTACCACCTATCGCTTGAGAGTGGCGCTCGCAGAGAAAGCACGAGGAAACGTCGGGTATGGCTCTACCACACTATAGCGACATTCCTCCGCTATATGTTGGTCTCGTGATCAGTCAGGTTATGAGTCGTAGTCGCGCACCGCTATTGTTTGAGGCCTGGCTTGTAGGACGGGTCGGAGCTGATTGGGGCAATGTTTCGACCGTTGATAGGTGAGCGTGGTACATGGCTTCGCGTTATCTCTGTTCTCAATCGACGGTTTCTTTTTGCAAGGCGCAGTCTTGGTGTCTTCTTCTACTGCGTCGTAAATAGAAGCCCAGTTTTGTCATGTGCTCACTATTACGGCGGATGCTTCATGTTCTATTTGAAGCAACCCGTTCATAGACAATAACCAGAAGTCGGGCTGTTAACCGTTTAGATGTCCGGACGTCTCATCCCCATTCGCATGACACGAACGCTCGTGTACTGCCTCAGAATACGGCTATCTCATCAATTGCTTCATGTTGCACTCTTCCACTACCTGATGGTCGCAATTTATCCTTTGCTTTTTCCGACGACATATCTTCTATTCAATAGGTGAAAAGTCTTGGCGCTCTGTACTCCACGCTATTTCTCTGACTGATTCGTATGGCCAGCTACCCATTTTGGACATTAACATCCTTCGCCTAGATTATCTCCCGCCTTGTCCTCGCTTGAAGCTTGAATTCCCTCGGGTCTATATTTAGCCAGCTCTCGTCTCATCGCATTCGAGCGCCATAAGTGCCGTATGTGTGGTCATGTTCCAGCGAGCTTCTAAACTACGATCGGACGTTATGAATCTCATTATGTGGCACGTAGTCAATCGTCCATCATGAGCACCTCATGCATGACCTCCACAGAAGTGATGCTTCTTTCCTTATCACGATTTTCAGTATCCTAACAGACTCTGTGTTTTCCCGGGTAGGCTACTACATCAACACCATATGGTTCTCCTTCTCTTGTCCTTTCTAAGTCTGACTTTCTCTGAAGATGTTATTCCAGGTAATCTACGCGATCGGACAGTAAATCTGATGGTGACCACCAGGAGCCATAATCTCATGTCATGTTGCAAGCTCGCGACTCTGAGATAAAAGGAGAGCTGATTTGGAGGGAATAGCCAAGGTTTTTGTTCAAGCCTTACCTCTCCTAGGTCTTCGAGTCTAACTGTTCATTCGTGCACAATGGTGGCCTTCAACAAGTTTTTCACTTCCATCCTCCTTGCTATCGCATACGCTGGAACCGCGTCCGCGGCTCCTTCGCCCATCAACTCCAAGCATGCAACTCATCGACTTAGGCAGGTTACCCGTGACCTTCAAATTGAGACCTTCCACCCCGCCAGCACCCTTGAAGTAAGCCTGTTTCTGTTCCTCGCAAACAAGAAGAGAACACTGACGGTGATGGTAGACCTTTGGCGCCGGTATTGATCACCCGCTCCAAAAGCGAGCTGATGAAGATTTGAGAGACTCTGCTATCTCCTTCGTCAGCAAACACCTTTCCGTCGACCCCTCAACTGTCCACCTCAGAACACAATCTGTCACCGACACGGCCACTCACGCTTTCTTGACTCAACAACACGTGAGTTTTGTAGTTGCTTCCACGGTTACAGTAATACTAACGCGATGAAACACATTTTAGAATGACATTCCTTTCGCCAACGCCGTTGCCAATGTTGCCTTCAAAGACAACAAGATCGTTTCTTTCGGCTCATCCTTCGTGAAGCCTTGTTCGTATCATGTTTCCATCAGATAGCGTTACACTCAGCTAATTCTTGGGCTAATTAGCTTCCATTGCTGACTCGACCCCAAGCATCACCGTTGACCAAGCCATCACCGCCGCCGAGGAGACCCTCCAGGGCAAGTTCAATGACCACCCGACTACTCTCGAATACTTGGTCAAGGAGGACAACAGTGTTGCCTTGACTCACGTTGTTCAGGTCGAGAACGCCGAGACCGGTGCTTGGTTCGAGGCTTTCGTTGATGCCCATTCCGGTGACGTTATTTCCGTCACAGATTTCGTTGCCAAAGCTTCGGTGGGTGGTTGTGGTTGTAAGCTTGCTGAGTTGTCGCATTGATGGATCTCCGATAGTACCGAGTGCTTCCCATTACGTCAGAGGTCCTCACCCAAGGATTCCAAGTTTTGACAGATCCTCAAGATACGGCCGCTTCCCCATCTGGGTGGCACAGCACTGGATCCGGCACCACAACGTAGGTCACTCCTAGTTTCGCGAAGCCAAACATGTACTCACTCTCTGTTCAGTGACACCTCGTTAGTCGATTCGAGGTCTATTCTTGAGCTTAAACTGACATTCCCTTTTCAGAGGTAACAACGTAATCACCTTCAAGGGCTCTCAGACATCTACCACGCAACAATCAAGCAGTGGCGACGTCTTCAACTTCGTCCAGAACCCCGCACAGGCGCCCACTGTTCAAGCCAACCTTGATGCTGCCCGAACGAACGCCTTCTACCTCGTCAATACTGTCCACGACATCACATATCGGTAAGTAAGATTTCCTGGAGGCTTACTTTAAGCTTACATATGTATCTTTTCTACGCTTAGCTACGGTTTCACTGAGGTAACAATCAACTAAGTGATACTACATTTTCAACGCTAACTATGCAACCCTGTAGGCTACATTCAACTTCCAACAAAACAACTTTGGGAAGGGCGGCGCTCAGAACGATCGTGTGACTGTCTCCGTTCAGGACAGCGCTGGCCTCAACAACGCTGATTTCGCTACTCCGGCTGAGTAAGTAGTGATTACTGCTCCTTGATCGCTTCCCTCTGACTCGTAATCATCTTGTATAGCGGTCAATCCGGCCGTATGAGGATGTTCCTCTGGGACGAGACTAGTGTGAGCATCGTTATAACCTCGAACATACTCGTTGACCTAACCGTAATTATTAGCCCGATCGTGACGGTGCCCTCGAGAATGACATTGTCGTCCACGAGAACACCCACGGTGTTACGAACAGGATGACGGGAGGTGGAACTGGCCGTTGCTTGCAGACAACCGAGGCTGGTGGCATGGGTGAAGGTAAGAATAGTAGGTTAAGTCACTTGCACATTTACTGAAATGCTGGACTTAGGTTGGTCTGATGCCATGGCCGACTGGACGGAGAAGACGTCCTCTGCCGTTCCCGATTACGTGATGGGTCAATATGTCATTAACGATCCCGCTGGTATCCGCACGCATCCTTATTCCACGTCTTCGTGAGGCCACTATGATC
>JANIEX010000481.1:0-29826 GCA_027627405.1 Leucocoprinus birnbaumii | reverse complement strand
CACGTCCTTCGCAGCTCAACTTACCTCCGAGAATCCTCAACTCGTCGACTCTCGCATACTATTTATTGATCCCTCCCGTGCACTCTCCGCTATCCAAACTTTCCGTTCAAACCCAACCTCCGCACTCGCAATCCAACAATACCAAGACAACTTTACCGGTTCTGGCATATCCCTCCTCACAGACACGATCCGTTCCGTAGTTGACTCAGGCAAAACTACACTATCACCCGCTGCGTGTCTACGAAATAGGACAGCCATTATCCAACTGCACGATGCGTTGAGAGGATTCTGCTCTGCTGTTGAGAACGTGCAGAAGAGTTTGGATGATATCAGAGAGGGTGTTAGTCAATTGACTAACAAAGTCGAAGAAGTGAAGGTTAGGGTGCCAAATGATATATTTTTTGGTCACTCTGCCATGAGACAGTCAGGGAAGAATGAAGTGGAAGGTGAGAAGGAGAACGATATTGTTGGAGAGTCTTTAAGGCTCGCGAGTAAAGAAATGAAGAGCGTACTGGAGAGGTTGAGTTGGTGGAAGACTATTTGGCGGGTAGATGAAGTCAGTGGAATCGTTGGTGGTGCTGTGGATCGCGTCTGGTGTAAAGACTTGGAACAGAAGGCTTGTTATCCATTCTAGGTCCAAAATTCGCCGACTAACGTATCCCTTCTTACAGTTAATCCTCCAAACTGGACGCCTCCTCTCCCTCCAACAACAAATCACATCTTCCGCCTCTCGCCTCGTCCAAACCCAAACTCCCTCAACCTCAGCTTCCTTAACCTCAACCTCCTTAACTTCAACCCCCACCAACCCACCCCTCTTCACGGCCAACGTTCTAAAAAATTCCCTCTCCCAACTCGCATCCTCACCAACGTCTTACGCCCTAACCCCATCAACTCTCACAACCCCAATAACAAAACGCAAACACCAACTCCTAACATACCCAACCACCCGTCTACATCTCAAAGCTCAAAAACTCGTATTAGGAATGTCAAGTGGAATAGCACTTTCCTCAGGATATACATGGGCTGGATGGATGGGGCATCTGGGCGCTAGTGCCGCTGCAACGACGCATGTAGGGAATGTTATTTGGTCGACTGTTGGGTTGGGTATGGATCCAATGACCGGGGTCGGTGTGGGTTTGTTGGGCGTTGCTGGGAGTTTGAGATGGGCTGTTGGAAGGTGGGAGAAGGAAAAGAGGAAGTGGTGGCGTGACTGGGATAGAATTGGGAAGGGGCTTGAGAGGGATCTCAAGGTAGCTTTTTGATCTTAATATCAATGTATACACGATGTTGACTTTTCGGGGGCTTTGACAGGCTACAGTGGATAAAGCGATGGAAGAGAAGGTTGTCGTAGTTGCTGATGCTGCTTGTAAAGGCCTCAAAGAGCTTTGTGAGAAGCGACAAGAGGAGCTGGATAGAGTTAAAGATGAAGTCGTACAGCTGCAGACTCAGTTAAAGGATATCACTGCACGTTCACGGACAAAGCAAATCTAGATATGCTTGATACCTGCTCTCGGTATTATTATAGAATATATCCTTATTCCCTCCATCTACCATTGATAGTCCAGCAATGAGATAGTCCACAGAGATTTAGAAATACAAACATAGATAGTCCGAGGGAGAAAGTCTAAGCAGTAGACGATGAAGACAATACTGCCTTTCTAGGCTGCTCTTGCATACGTCCAGGGTTTTGAGCTTCTCGTCTCTCATCCTCTCGAAGCTCTCGACGACTGTAGCCATCCTCATCCTCACCGTCACTGCTATCCTCCCCAATATCAAACAACTCCTCTCTCTCGCTCTCATCCCGCTCTCGTACTGGAGCAAACCGCACATTTCCTTTCTTCTTCTGCTTCTTCGCTGTCTCACCCACCTTCCCACCACGATCACTACCAGAAATCCCAACAGGGGATGTTACCCACTCTGATGAACTGTCGGTTGTTCGTGAATGATGTGTAGGTAAGAGTTGTGTGCCAAGGGTTTCTAGGTCGTCTTCGAAATCGGATAGAGAATCACTTTCGAGTGGTCGATAGAGACGAGCGATTTCACGGCGGTAGCGGTAATATTTCTCGAGGTGATAAGAGGCTAATAGGCCGATTGATGAGCCGAGGAGGTTGGCCTATAGATGGATGTGAATGAGTGGGGCCAGAGGTGAAAGATAGGGGTTAATTAGAGTAAGGCGTACCACGACGTCGCCAATTTGAAATTCCTTATACTGTGGGGGAGATCGTTAGTAGGGCTCAAGAGTAAGTCAAATTCAACTTACAGGAAGTAGAGATTGTACGACCTCACTCAGTATACCGCCGCACAGGAAACAAGTGAAGGACGTGAATATGAGATTGAAGTATCTCCAGAACCACACTCTTCTCGCGCTCCTGTCGAAATAACCTCCCAGATTAGCAATCTCAAGAGCGACAAAACAGAACGACGACGTACTCCTCGATGTCGACAATGAAATAGAATACCCCAGTAGCAATCATAAAACACAAAAAATGCAGCAGTTTATCGTTCAGCGGTAGAGCTCGCGAAAAGTCTGTGAACCCCAGGAAAGCAAGCACGACCATGACACCACACGTAAACGCCAGAAACCACTGCAATATCCACAACAATCACATCATAAGTACACGAATAAACAGTCCAGGAAGTATAAGCAGCAACGCAACTGGTCGTAACCGGAACGGTAAATCATATTTAGGAACATGAAATCTATACGACTTCATAATCGCATTTCCGACCCTTGNACNGAGTTTCATGGTGTGTTTGGTATCATTCGGATAAGAGCCTAAGCTNGGCATAAACCGCCAGTTCNGGAGCGGTGAGTTAGGAGGTGAAGGAGGCGATTTGCTGCGATCATGACACTTTGGGCGCTCTGTTACATAGGTCCGCCACGACAATGCCGATTGCCGAGGAAAGTTGTTCCGATGATTGGATNCAAGGCTGGTNGTAAATAATNNTNTGATGGCATCAACGGATGTTGAAATTGGTTCCNTGGACCCTCGTGGACCTCCTCCAGCGGCAGCNAGCNTCACTCACACNANNATTGNACTGAAGNCGNGTTNCACATGGCGTACACGACAACAGCAACAACCACTTACNCTCTGTTNAAATACTCACGCTCGTACCCCACTACAACAACCAGCTCACACGACTGGCANCATTTCACCAACCCTGTTCTCCGACTCGTCCTCGACGTGNCTAAAACTGACAAANCCGAACTACGGAGNATACGGATGAAAGTTATTTGGACTATCCAAAATGGTGGTGTTATCACGATGAATGACAACTCNGAGATCGTTCTTGCAAGTTTGGCTGTCCACATATCTTGGATTTNTTCAGTCGTATACTAAGGCAGCTTTCGACTGGGACTGNTACAGGAAGACCTAGACCTACTGACTTTCTCAACTATACAACAGAGGATCGGAGCACCTATGAATGTTCCACTCAAAGCGGTTTATAGGGATNCAACANTGGGGATAAGATACCTCTACCCAATTGACGCGACAAATACAACTGTATATGCTGCATATTTTACCTCACCTCTCNAAACCCGCTGCTGATTACACATGTAATCTTTGAAATGTAGATGTTCCGACGCTTTCAAATATCCTTTGTCGTCGGACTCGGACACAAACGCGTTCATNAACTCGATCTGCGGCATTTGTCCCTGTAAAATGAGCCCCGCGCCAGCAGTGGCAGCGAGTCAGCAGCAATCAACGGTCGGCGGTATNAATCCTGGCATTGCTCCTGGATCCTCTTCTGTCACGAATATAAATCACGCCCTTCCCGCTCCATTACAAGAACCACAANACCCTTTCGGACCCTCTAGCCAGCCGCAAGCGCCTCAGACTCTCCTTCCTCAGGGAATANCCCATTCTTACCAAAATGNNAGCAACATNANTGGCGAACAGACCANCCCAAATACTCCTCAGCTTTCATCGATGCCTCCACCACCTCTACCATCACAAACATTNCACAAATCATCTTCNTCACTCGATCTCGACNCCATGGAAANTGGCAGTCAGAATGCAGCTCCATCATCCTCNNCACAACAACTTACTCANCCATCGCACTTGTCAAGTCAGACGTATACAGCTCCTAGTTCCTCCCAGGTATCTGTACGACAGGANATAGCGGAAGCTGAGAAAACGACGAGCCAGAGTATGGAACAGGAAGGAGGGGTTCAGCCNCTNNTTTCCGCTCTCAAGGAGGCAACGTCGCTTTATGATATGCCTTTGGATGCATTGGAGCGCNTGGTNGGAGATGTCATCCGTGAGGATGGCTTCATTCCTTTGGTGAGGCATGCNTGAACTCGCAGAAACATTGCGTCTGTTCTGACTGGTNNNCATAGGTCGAGAAGCTCGATAAGTTGTGGAAGATCAAGAGTCTCATAGGCAAAAATTGAANNCTCGAATNGANGTTGTATTATTCGTATTTTCAGCGATTTCTNGTTCGCTTGNTCAGCNAANCCANTCATNTCATCCATTCATTTTCCATTTTCCTCCCTCNTTATNACATACTAAAAACGTAGAAGAAAATCTCACGCATAGTGCAAACGCCGAGCAGTTCAATCATCATCCTCCGAATCTGAAGAGAGTGCGCCATNCTGGCCCNTGAAAATGCTCTCATCCCAACCATAACGCTTCTTGAGGCGTTTAGCAACACCCCGTAATTGCCAGGGTTCAAGATAAGCCTTGGGGTGTGCTATNAAATCGGGAGCCATGAGCTACGTTTAAATNCGAANAGATAAACTACGTACGCTTATGAACTGAGATGGGCTACAGACATCACAAGAAAATGCCATCAGTACACAATNTCCCTATGAGATGAAGAGACGTACGTGATCATCGTCCCCAGGTGGAATGAATCGGACACTCGAGCCCGCTGTACTCGGATCATACGAGAAACCCATCTCGGTCATAAGCTTCACAATGAGGCTCATGTTAGAACCTTCCCCTTTACGAAACAGCAATACACACCTTGACAAAGTCATCCCACCTCATCCCACCCTTTCCTTGCCTCACATCACTCGAAGTCTTCAGAAGGTGATGCATACTAGCAGCTGCCTTGGTTGACAGCTTCGAGAACCANCTTTTTTGAGCAGCTTTCTGCTCCTTCTGCTGCATCGCGGGCTTCTTCCTGCCGAATCCTAGCTTGGACATAATGCTACTACCAATGCCCGATGATTTAGGTGTTTCATCTTTCTCGTTGAACAAGGAAGCTTGATCACTACGACTTTTGAGTTTTTCTTTCTGCGGTTCGAGATTAGAGACATAGGTTCGGCCAGACTCTCCGTAACTTGTCCTGGTCTCAAAACTTGGCACGGCAGCTGACGAAATAGCTGGAGAAGCCGGTTTTGCTTTAGCGGGTGGGGTTTTCTTCGCTTTGGCCTTAGTAGGAGAAGCCGGAGGAGTGGTAGGTTGAGGCTGAGGCGGAGTAGGAGGCGGAGGTGTCGGTGACAAGGGGACTGGTTCCTCCGGTATAACTGAAGGGGAAGGCTTCTTTTTCTTCTTGGGCTTCTTCTTTTTCTTCTTTAGCTGCGCGCCTGGCTCCTCATCATCTGTTATTTCTTCTACCGTAGTTTTCTGAGTGGCCGGGGCAGCTTGAAAAAAGAATATGAGATGATATGCACCAAAAGCGAGACTGGACAAATACCTTTCTTTGGTTGAGCTGGCCGGGCCCTGGGAGCGGCGCTAGGGGTTGGAACATGCAACTTAGAACTGTTCTTGAAGAGGCGACCTAGTGGAGAGGGTAAGCGGAAGAAATTTATAGATAGTATATAACGGACATACCTCGCAAGGAGCTCAACAGGCTAAGGAACGGATTGTTCTGTTTATCATTCTCCACCTTGGTCGGACCCGACGGGTCTCCTCCATTTAACAAATCATTCTCAATGGCATAGTCCATTGCCTCTCTGACCAAACGTTTGATGTCTGCTTCTTCGTCAGTGTCATAACCATCCTCATCTTCACTTTCATCGTCGAGATAGCTCGCCTCAGAGGCAGTATCATCTTCAGAGCTGTAATCATCTGAGGAGTTGGAAACAGTCTGTAACCCTGGCATGTCGTCATAGTCGGGATCATCAGCAGGAAAGTCCGTAATAGCGAGTGGTCTCTTGTTAGATTTTTTGGTTCCCTTGCCCGAGATACGGCCATTGCCTTTGCGGTCACCTTCGTCATCAGACTCATACTGATTTTTCTTTGGGATACGCGAGTAGTAGCTGGTCCATTGAGGCTCAATGTCCAGCTCTCCCTTAAGTTGCCAGAGATCGTCAATGAGTTTCCCAGCAATCCTAACATAATTCTACGAACGGATTAATCAGTGCATGAAAGGGTGACAGTGAGAGTCCCCAAACCTGGTCTACTCTCGTCCAAAAACTCGCCAGAACCGCTTTTCTCATGGTCTTGGTTAGCGGGTAAACGACATCCTTGTAGCTGATATCCTCTGACGCCTTGAGTGACATGATTTGAGCTTCACGCCATATTTCAAATTCCTGCGGCATTTGCCACATTTCTTCTTTCCACTCTGCTGCTTCAGGAGTGAGCAGAGGTATCTCTAGAAGCTGTTGTATCTCGACACATTCCTTCGCAAGTATCAATATACAGCGCATATACGACAAGTTTCCTTCAAAACTTACAGATAGATCACCAACAGCATCCCACATGAGCTGGGAAAATCGCTTAGTCTCTCTGGGAGACTCTTCCGCAGCGTCGTGAAGAATCTGGTAAAGCACAAATTTCGGATACGCGCTCTCGGAAAACAAAGCTCGATGATAATCGAATCAATGAACGATAAACCAGCCTCGCGAAGCTCTGTGTGGTCGAAAACGATATCGGGTTCCTCTGTGGGGTCATCACTAGGCTGCTGCTTGAAATATCTCGCGTAATGAGCTGGAATTCAACTACTGTGAGCACCTTGCTCCAAGAAAAGCCTTTCCTAATACCTGAATTCAATGCTAAACTAGAGAATCTCTGTTGGTTGATATCAACCATCACTTCGACCATCCGATACAAGGCGAAATAGAGGGTTCGCAATCTGTTGTCGTTCTTGAGGAGTGCTTTGACGTTCTTGTTTGTCATTCCGCGGCCGATGAGCTCGCGTAAAATGTTTCCAACCAGCTTCCAGGCAGAGGCTATCATGTATTGGTTATGTATCCTGACGTGCGTCAATTATACAGTTGATGGATAGGAAAAATGCGCATACTTTGTCGCGATCACCCTCGCTACATAACTGGCGTTCTTCGAAGGGTCAGGCTTGGAAGGATCATGACGTGTTTGAGCAACGAGCTCAGCATTCATGATGTTAGCGAACATCTCAGAATCGTGAAGATGGGTAATTTCTCCCAAAGAAGCTGTGGTCGAGCATCAGACGCGCAGCGAGAAAACAGGAAATGGCGAGCTTAACGCACCATCGTATTGCGATTCTGCAATTCGGAGGCACTTATTGATATCGAAAGGCGCGGAAACCGCCTTGGAGGTCCTGTCGACAAGGTCCTCTGCGCCAAGATTGATGATCAAAAAAACGACCACAGCATGCTTGTCATGAGGATGGACGTACCAGCGAGAAGATCTAACTTTTCTCGTCCACTTATCTTTTGCATGTAGTCGGTATCAGCAATTCCTTGCAATGCCAGCTTGTCGTTGCGCAGGATGAGCGCACGCGATGTGGTCGGCTTGTGCTCGCGCAGCTTCTGGGCTTTGTCTGCTTCGACAAAGACCTCGCGAGGCCCGACTTTGACAAGATCCTTGGCTTGGGACTTTGTCCCTGGTTTGAGCTTGGGCCTTTGCTTCGATGCCATGGTTAAGAGTGTGTGTCGATGTAGGAAGGCAGGAGGGCAGGAAGACAATATGAGTGGCAACAGACAAAGGGCGATACCTGTGTATGGACCATAATCAGACGCACTGCCGGATTAATTAGCCGACCCTGAAATTTAATCAACATTTTCTCGACGGCAATCCACCATCTTCCCTTGCATTCCATGCAGATCATTCGCTTATATTCACCGAAATCTCATGTTTTGTACATTCATGTAGTCTGGCCTTAACCGGAACCAGGCTAATTGAATCTGTGCTTTGACGCCCAATGAGTACATCATTCTCATGTGTGATGGTTGATACCCAAGTCTATGTCAAGGGCTGGCAGTGTCCTGCCTTTCTTTGTCAGAGTTGCTGGTTGACTATCATTGACTGAACCGACCCCCTTCTCTCTGTCAAGAGCTGGTTACTCACAGCTTGAGGCTGTCTTCGTTCTTTTCTTTTCGTCTCCCTTTTCCCTTTTCTTTTCATCTTTTCGTTCCTTTCCGTTCATTGCATGGCAACCCAATCGATTTTAGGTGAGATATCTACTGTTGCTCTGAGGGGTTATGAACATTTGGGCTCATGCATCAATTTTCCAGTGGAAGACTGCTCCCCATTAATCCAATACGCACCTGCAGGTGCGTGGTCAGACGCACAGCTCAACGATACGCTTGCTACGGTGCGTTTACCGCACTCGATACCATTCCTCCTCTCACCTGCCTCTAGTCATACTCGGGAGGCTCCTACCACTCTACTTCGATCCAGGGAGCGACGGCTACTTTTCAGTTTTCGGGTCTGTATTCATCCGATGAACACCCCGCCTACTTATGAATGGCGACGTCACAGGTACTGGGTTCGTGATCACTGGTGGGCGCCGACCCGGCTATGGACCTTTTTCTATTTCTCTCGATGGACAGCAATTATTCAATGGCAATCCTGCTCCTGGACCTTCTCTCATAGACCCTCTTGCCTCTGTTTCTGGTTTGTCGAACGAGCTGCATACTGTAATCCTTACAAATACGGGGGGATCACCTATTGATATCGATGCAATCACATTCAACACGACGATAGGCTCGTCCAGGTGCGTACAGCCTTTCAAGAAACGAGCGTTGCACTGAATGCATCAATAGCACCAAACCAAACGTGACGATAATTGACGACTCTGACTCACGAATCCTCTATTCTCCTTCGAATGCTTGGGGTGTGAATAATCGATCAGACTTCCAGGACGGCACCTTGCAGTATGTCGCCTGTTTGTAAAATTCCAATAACTGACTCCATTGTTACTGAACAGCTTCTCTCAATCACCCAACGCAACTGCTTCGCTCCAGTTCACGGGAAATGCAATTGCATACTATGGCACTGTGGCACCCGATCATGCTGATGTCGCAATTACCATCGATAACGAGACAGTGACAATGCCGAGTCATTCTGCCAGTGATGTTCTTGCTGTCAGACCTCGGGTGAGCACATTTGTAAAAACGGACACGATACAACGTCGCTAATTCTGTATTAGATACTGATGGTATATTGTTTACGTTCCTTATCCAAATACAAGCTTACTGTTTCTTCAGTGGTGGGCCGACGGCCTATCGGATGGGGAGCACACGATGACTATCACGAAGGTACAAAGCGACACTACAGGCCCTTTTGTAGACGTTGACTCCTTCGTGGTATACGCAAATGATCAAGCTCAACCATCAGGGGGAAGCAATCCATCAACTACTCATGATTCATCACCAACAAAGTAAGTGTATTATTTTTTTTGTTCAATTCCTCTACTAATGCGTGAACTTCACTAAAACAGCAGTCACACGGGTGCCATCATTGGTGCGGTTGTTGCAGGCACAGTAGCCCTACTACTAATCATCGCTGGCGTGTTCTTGTTCCTTCGACAACGCCGTCAGCGACGAGATCCACGCATTACGAAATCAAGCATCTCGCCCGTAACCCCAGTACTGCCAATGCAAGGTATCATGGAATCTGGACTGTCTCGGACAATGACTACTGAGCCCAACGGACGAGGCTCAGCATTCCCTCTGCCTCCTTCCAGCACCCCTCGCGCCCCTAAGAAAACCAATCAATTATAAACGGAACTCGGGGCTCTCGATTGCTCCCAGCTACTACGGCGATCCCGATTTCGCAGGTGGTAATGGGTCGTTCGAGAGACGAAGTCAGACGGCTTCGGGGGCTTCGGATCCTTCAATACCTCCGGTTCCCCGTATAGCGATGGCACGTTCTCCTGCATCACCTCGATCATTTCCCGTCAGCGTTGCAAAGGTAAGTCTATAGCCAACTACTCGGTATATCAAATCATGACCGTCTTTTGATGAAAATCACACAGGATAATACCCCGTCGCCTTCTCGATCGCCCCGACCATCACGTCCAAGGCGGCCGCCAACTCTCAATATTGGTTCGCTGCAGTAGTAGAGTTCTTTCAATTGACTGTTTATGTTTTGACACCAGCTTCGGATTAGCAAGTGCCTCAAATGTGAATTCACAATCATGTACACTTGTATTTGGGATTTGCCCCGAACTACATTAGCGCCAAGGTTGCTGTTTTGATGTGCTATTTAAAACATATGGACAGCAACAGGCGATGTGTGCGAGATGGTGATCGTAACATGGGATGGTTACCACGACACTTCAAACTCCGAAATCTGTCAACGAACATGATAACTAGAGGCCCTTCCCTGTTGTCGTCCCCCACAGAGCTCTTTTCTCTTCCCTTTCACCACTCTTTCACCACTCTTTCTTTCAGCCAGCTAGACGCTGCGCTTTTTCCTTTCTTTTTTACTGTTTTTGCTGTTCTTTCTCTTTGTTTGCTAACTCCTGTGTCATTCTAAAGCGAGCCACCTTTCCCCAAGTAGCCATTTTGACTAGGTTCTGTCGAATTGAGCCTTCTCCTTCTACCTCTTTCTATCTACCGCGCGCAAAAGCACCCTTCCCTTTAAAACGAAATCGGCGTTTATCAAACAATGGGCAATTTAATCTGGCATGAATACGCTCGCTTTGTCGCTATCACTGCGTCCGTTTGTAAGTGCAACGTCGATCTGGATTTTTCTTCAGCTGACAAATGCTTTCTGCGAACCACAGATGGCATGTGGGCTGGATATTGGGGCATCTTCTACCGCAAGTTCTTCTGGGACTTCGTCGGTGGTACTTTGCGTGACCCCGGAGGCCTCCAGTAAGTTACTTCTCTATCTTGGCGCTAACAATAAGGCTCCTAACGACCTCCGCTATCTTTGCTCTCTCTTTTGTGCGCGCTCCTCGTATGACCGAAATTAGACCCGGCCCTGCTGCTGCTCCTTTCGTCACCATTATTGTCAAGGCTCCCGTACTCCAAATCTTCGCCGTTCTGATGGCATTCTTTATGCTGGCTTTGGAATGGCCCTTGCCTCTAATGCGGAAGTTGCCCATTTATCGGAATCTGGTCGTCAGGATTGTCCTACTGTTCTTCCAAGCCTTCATCAACATTTTGTACTATCAGGTGAGTAGTCGTGGTAACGATTACAAAAAGGTCTTTGTTTCTCGAATGGGGACTGACTTCGGGTAAATCTGTCTATCTAGGGAACAAACTGTGCTTTGTGGTCAATGATAGCACTGGGATGTTATGCGCGCGCGGTAGCTCTGGGTGAGACAATGGAAGAAGCTAAAGAGAATAGGGGGAAAGCGGGGCAGGCGTGATGCATCGGTCCTGCCCCCTTCTCTATTTTTTGTCTGCATGGCAACATCATCACCTTTATTGCTCGTTTAAGAAACAGATGCNGGTTCTCAAGTTTTGCTTGCATTTCTGACGCAGGAGAGGGAGGAATAGCATTTTTTTNTTCTTCGTTCTTCTTGTTTATACCTTTTTTCATTGATTTCTTCTGGACTGCGTCCACCTTCCTTTCTTTTTTCAGCCCTTCAAAGCGACCCACCACCATTCACGCGACTGTACAACAGCTTAACTCATTCGTATTTCTCTGTAAATATGCTGTCCTCTTCTCGTCTTGTCGTCTNGACGTGTATAGCCGTACGTGTATTGTGTGTTCAGTAGCTACCACCCCTCTGTAGAGAATCGAGCTCTTGAAAATCGAATGAGTGACGAAATGGAGCCCCTATTCAGGTACTTAAGTGGACCGTGGAGCCTAGACTGAAGCGGCCCTGGGAGGGCTTGATCGTAGAGACTAATCGCAATCGAAGCGGGCGGTCGGTTTGGTTTCTATCTTTAGACCCACTCCCTATCTTTCTTCCTTGAACTGAGGTCCTTTAAAGCTAGGATTAACAAGACTCTTGCTATGACTGCCGATGAGATCATTGCAAAAATTCCTGACCAATACCGCAAGGCCAAGGATAGCGGCGATCTGTTCTTTTTCCCTTCGACGATAGTTCGTCATCGCGAAGAGGACGCTGATGTTGAAGTAAGCATTTATCTGCATTCTGCTCCAGGCAGGCAAAGAACGTTAAACTCAACTACCCATCATAGTTCCAGATAACGCTCTGTCCCGCTCTGGAAAATAAGCCGCAGCAAAATATCTCGCCTCCTTCAGGAAACAGCGAAGCTTCACTGGTCACTCCCGATGCAAACGCCCAAACCAAAGCCACGGACAAGAAGTCTATCGACCCATTCGCTCCGCCATACAATGAAAATCTATACGTTGGAGAGATAAAAGATGAGGAATCTGAGGAAGAATATGTGGTCCTGGTATGTTCCTTAAATGCTTTCACTATTCGAACGCTGATCACACATCTTGCAAGCTGAACAAATTCTCCGTCGTTCCCAACCACTTCCTTCTCGTATCCAAAGGTTTGACATAAATCCTGAACTCAATCACATTATACTGAAGTCTAGTTCAGAGTACAAATCACAATCGTCCCCTCTACTTCCGCCGGATCTCGTACAGACATACAAACTCCTTATCGCAGCAAGAAAAGCAGGCAGGAAGAACTTTGCGTTTTATAATTGTGCGTTCGTTTTTGCCATACTACATCCAAAGCAGATTGTTCATGATAAACTAGGTGGCAACATGAGTGGTGCTAGCCAGCCTCATAAACATGTCCAGTTTATCCCGATAGAGGCCACCGAAGCTGGTCCCCCGATTGAACGCCTTGCAAGATCTATCCACCTCGAGACACCGTGTACGTACCATCGTATTTCCGTTGTACTTGGCGTCTGACGCGGAATAGCCAAACCCTTCACGATATCCAGGGTTCCATACGCGAATCACGTCGTTCGTCTTCCACAAGACTTGCAATACGAGGACAGTGAAAACCTCGAACGTGTGCTCGCAGGTGCCTTCCTATCCCTCCTGGATCTAGTGATATCCACGATTCGGCATGCTCCCGATTATCCGGTAGGAAACCCATCATACAACGTCATCCTCACTCTAGAACACATGCATCTCATCCCTCGCCGCTACGAGAACTTTGTGCTGCCCGGATCAGGGGACGTAATCAGCGTCAATTCTCTTGGGTATGCTGGGATGTTGTTGGTGAAGACAGATGAAGAATTGGAGAACGTGAAAGCTCATGGAATTACAAAAATACTACGAGCAGTGGGACTGGAAAGTGTACACGAGGTACAGGTTGCAGGTGATACAGACGATGCCGTGAACCTCGCACCCCCACACATGTAAATCAGAATGTAGGCTAGAGGAAATGGATTCCCACGGGCTCGATCGTCGCTTCAACATCTCGGCGTCGCTCCAGCCTACCACAAACTAAATACAACATGTACCGCCACCATTTCCCTGTTAATTCGCTATAAGCCCTCAATCCGCTACTCCCAACACGCCAGTTCCTCGATGACCCCACCACCCTGGACGCGTATGTTCCTCCTCGACTGTTGTACCCAAGAAAGTGCCTGACAGCTATATAAAGCCGTTTCCCTTCAGTCTTCGCGGACTCGCCATGCAAGAGCACAGAACTCTTCCGAAGTTGCAAATCTTCAAGGGTGCGGTTCAAGCATGCTGCGAGCGCTCATTATAAACTGATCTTTGGTGCAGGAAACCGGCTAAGACCCCAATCATAGCTGGCAGTGTTTGCGGCGGCGTACTCCTCCTAGCTTGGATAATCGGCTTCTCACTCTACTTCAGAAAACGATACGTCAGGAAGAAGCTCAAACGCGCAGCCGCTGCGATTGGCAGGCCACCGCCTGAGCTGAAATCGCGACCAGAGACAGAGAAAGTGGTCATCCCTCCTGACCCGGCTGTGCTCCTCGGCCAACGGGCACCAGGCTATGCATTTTCGGGCACAAATGGTGCTCAGGTAATCGTTCATCCACCGCAGCCTCTGGTTGTCTTGCCAGACAGAACGGCCAGTAAACCGATGGCTGGGGGCGTGGGTGTAGGTCGTCACATTGATGATAGTGGCGTGGGTCAAAGCGGGTTAGGATCGGGAGCCAGTGGGGAGCGTGCTGAGGAGCGTGCTGAGGAGCATAGGACCGCCGAGTTACCAGATATTTCTGTCCTCAAAAAATCTCAAGATGCGGACAAAGATCATGAAGCAGATACTATCTCAGGGGTTCGGTGACTATTTATACCCTTGCTTCTCGTTTATTATTTCCTGGGACTACTTCCATTTCGTACAGGGCTGACAATGTTAAGGATAATCATATGGAGCTCAAACATGCGTGCTTATTATCTGCTTTCTTGTTGCCCGTTCGACCACCATGATCTCAATCGCAGTATGCGCCTTCGCTAGCAGGCTGCCAAAAAAGAAGTCAGGTAAAGAACGTATCTGATGAAATAGAAACTGACAGCAACATCTCGCGCATATCTCAACAAAATACCGCGCTTGACGTTCAGCTTGCCCTTGTCCGAGGCATCCCAAAGCTTCTTGCGCCTCTGCTGTTCCTCCTCGTCCACAACCCAGTTGATGACCNTCTGGTGNGCGTCAATAATGATCTTGTCGCCGTCCTGGACGAGGGCAATGGGACCACCGACACGGGCTTCTGGAACGACATGTCCGATAATAAAGCCACGACTGGCACCAGAGAAGCGACCATCAGTGATGAGGGCAGTTTTGCCTAGGAGCCCAGCTCCAGCCAAAGCTCCAGTGGGGCCTAAACAGCTATGTCAGACTGATCGGGACAATTTAGCACGCTAATCCGCCTACCGAGCATTTCTGGCATGCCTGGAGCGCCTTTGGGTCCCTGGTATCTGAAAATGACGACCATTCCTTCCTTGATCTCGCCAGCCTCCAATGCAGGATAAAATTCATCAAGTCTATCGAAACACCTTGCAACACCCTGAATAGAGCTGAGTTTTATATGAAGCATGAAACGGCAAAAGCACTGACCTCGAACCTCAAGCCTTCTTTACCAGTTAATTTCGCGACGGCTGTTCCGGGAGCAAAGTTTCCTCGCAAGATTGTGAGATGACCGGTCGGCTTAATCGGGTTATCCAGCTTCCTTAGCACATCCTGTTTCTCAAACTCGAGGTCGGCAGCGTCTGCTACGTTTTCAGCGAGAGTCTTTCCTGTCACTGTGAGTTGCGACCCATCGATCAAGTCTGTGTTTTTGAGGAGATATTTGACGATAGCAGGGATGCCACCAATGCGATGGATATCCTCCATATAATACTTTCCAGATGGCCTACCGGTCCCTCAGTGACTGATGTTGGACTAAGTTCATTATATCGCTTACATGAGGTCGGCTAGGAATGGTGTCTTATCACCGATTTTCTGGAAATCGTCGATCGTGAGTTCAATATCAGCAGCGCGGGCCATCGCGAGCAGATGGAGAACCTAATACTNAGTTTAGGATCGAGTTTTGAAATNGATGGCGAGAANCATACGGCATTNGTNGATCCTCCAAGGATCGTGATGACTACGATAGCATTCAAGAAGGAGTTACGAGTCAGGATATCTCTGTCGCAGAATANATCTAGNACGTGTAGCGCGAACAANGCAAGTCACATACCTCGGTTTAATGTCCTTCTCGAGGAGTTTCTTCAGGTACTTCGCNGCTCTGAAACATTCNTGTGCCTTCTCTGTATCANTTTCAGTTTGGGTCCTCGGTTTCAGAGCCGTTCTGATTACCTGGATAAATAGCAGGAGTACTTGAAGAATANGGCAAAGACATTCCAAGGNCCTGCATNCGACATCGTCTAAGTGACACCAGATCGTAGATTTAGTGACCAGTGATNATCACCTCCAAGGCTGAGCTCATGGTGTTCGCAGTGAACATTCCTCCACATGCTCCAGGCCCTGGGCATGCATGCCTGACAACATCAAACCTTTCTTCGTCGGTGATTTTTCCGACAGCGTAGGCGCCTGGATGCATTCAGCCTCCGTCTACTCTAGCTGAGAACATGTGTTCTGACGCACCATATGACTCNAACGCATCTGAGATGTTCACAGTCCCNCCCTTGACCTTATCCATGCCTGGGCAATCTGGAAAGTCTCGATTATAGATGTGATGCAGCTAGTAGAACATAAAGACGAACCGACGTGGCGAGTACCCGCTTGGATGGTTCCACCGTATACGATGATAGTGGGCCTGTTGTGGCGTGCAGCAGCCATAAAGCAGCCTGGCATATTCTTGTCGCAACCAGGGATGGAAATGTTACCGTCNTAGTGNTGAGCCTGTAAGCAACATGAATGAGCACAAATGGCAAGCTTAAGCAACTTCAAGTATCAAGCATACCATTACGACAGACTCGATAGAGTCAGCGATGAGNTCACGACTCGGAAGACTGACAACAAATCAGGACCCTTCGGATATTTAGAAGGAGGCGTAGTTACGAGTATCTCATTCCTNNACGATNATTCAACGTGAGGGTAGCTCTTTGATTTGANTTGGGNTTGGGACTTGCCATCTGTGCCCATAGTGATCGCGTCGCTGACGCCGATCGTGTTGAAGATNAAGCCGACAAGNTCCTCTTCTTTACATCCATCCTTGACATGCTTGGCGAGCTCGAGCTACATTCAGAGTATCGGTTGCAAATNCTACAGTCCCTGAACGCAAGTGCGCACCAAGTGAGAGTTGCANGGGTTGCCTACAGAGACATCGTCGTCAACGCTACGCACNANAATGAATGGANTATAGAATGTACCTTCCCACCAGATAGGGGAGATGCCGATCTAATNCGGGAAAAANAAAGAGAGGATGTCGAGTCATGCACATGAGTCATGGANCAAGCGATAGTACTGACTTGGGGTTTGTTCATGTCNTCTTCAGTCAAGCCAACCGCATACACTAGATGTNTNGTCAATAAACCAGCCCCGCTCCCTCAGAAGTCGGGAACTCGACACCCACGCATAGCCTGAGCGCCTCCACGAATCTACATTCAGGCATTCAGCAATAGTCATTAGTCAATGCGTACCANTGGACTACCACGAAACGCACCTTATTCTGAGTTACTTGACATGAGATTCTGTTTAACTGCCCGTTCTGCCCNCTNTGTTTTGGGATAGANTGTCTGCAGAACGCTCATCAGTAACCAAATCTCAATATAGGTTGAAAGGCGATCATCTCGTTANGGGAAGGGATTACAACCTACATCTGTACGTCGCCAGTCGATTCGGCCATCGTTATCTTTCAGCTAGNCTNAACCTGTGTGATACAAAAGAGAAGAAAGGCCTCTTTGAAATCGCATTTGATCTANCTGATCATATATGTATGCAAATCCCACCAGAAACGCTCAAGTGGTCATAGGGGCTCGAGAGGACGGTGGNGCGGAATAACCTACCGGCGGTCCGGCCCATTTNAGTGATTTATGGANGTTNTCGCCTTTTCGCCAGCCAATGAGCTTCTTGGTATTAGTCGGTCGTCAACGCGTCAACNTTTCAACCGTGATGGGGCTTAAGTGTCCAAAAAGTACGGTATTAGTGGAGGATGCAAAAATACACAGAAGAANTTATAGTGATATAGAGTCAAGGCTAGAAATCNAATCCTTCCTTCCGGAAAATATCAAGATTGGGTTTTTGTTCGGGTTGAGCTTGGTCTGCGAGGTCGGAGCGATCCTGAAATTGAGTGTTAGGAAGTTNGTTGAAAACAACTGGTAAGAGGACCCACCATCGATTGTAGTGCGCGGCGGAGGGTATACCAGAGCTGATCGCTGGAGTTGCCAGTGCTAGTTTCTTGTAGGGTGATGGCACTGAGGAAGTGCTCNGAAGCTTCTTTGAAGGCACCAATGTTNAGGCCTGACTCGAGNGCNTTAGCACTGAAGAGTGTGATTTCACNANTGTGCTTACATGCCACTCCCACATTGTAGATAGCACGAGTGTATGTGGGACGAAGAGCAAGAGCTTCTCGATAAGCCCCAAGAGCTTCCTCGGGTTTGTTGCCGTTCGATAAGGATGATCCATACCGATTCCAGAGGAGGTAATCCTGTTATGNGAAGTGANNAACGAAAAAGTANGCAAAAAAGAGAGGCTTACTCTGGGGCGAGCTCCGAGCGCAGTGGCAAAGCAATCTTTGGCGTGATCGTAATCGCTATTAGTGTAGAACAGAACACCCAGGCCAACCTGTAGTTCTGGGTCTAGGGTGCCCTTACTATGNTGCTCGCGAGTGAGGCCNAGAAATAGGTCTGTGATGCGTGTGTGCGTATCCCAAGCACTGTTCGTTTTCATAGCCTTGGCAGTTTCCTCCGGAATTGGGAATGTCGGATAGGTTGCACGTAGCCAACGGAGTAACATTGCATGAGAGCCCTTGTCATATCCCTCNTTCGTAAACGAGATGGCTAGGGACTATGNGGAACGTCAGTAAGNCATTACCTGGTAAAATATGAGTTTACGAACCATCATTCCAGGGCCTGGTGTGCCGTTTTGCTCCGCTTGTTTGACGCCTTCTAGTAGAGCCCTCATTCCTGCCTCCTCTCGCTCATCCATGTTGCGAGTTTCTCCCAATAATATCCATGTTTCGTAGCCACCTNCACCCAATTGGCCCTTTTGGATGGCCGCTTCAAGCATCAAGGCAGCTTCTGACAAAGAGCCGTTCTGCTCAAGAAGTGCCTTCGCTTCTTCCAAAAGAGAGCGGGCTGATGGTTCGTTCATGTATTTATTGTTTTGTTCTGTCCNCCGAGATTGAGAAATCAGATCTGTNTGAAAATGTGAACCACGAACCGAATGAATAAGGGGTCAAAATGGGTACTCCTTCATCATCAAAGTTTTGTTTCCCGCCTGGCGTTTTGTCAGTCGANAAATCACCTAGGCCGCTCTCCCAGGCTTTTTGCATCGAGGCGCCGAAATCCTCCTCAAGCTCATCGCGCTGGGCATTCATTAATTGATTAAACTCTGCTTCCCATTTCGCCATGCTTTCCTGAGGTGGNGGNAGGTCCGAAGCCTGTAGCTCCTCCCACACTCTGAAAAATAATNAGCTCTAGATTTNATCCANTCCGAGAGATAGACGTGCTTTTTGAAGTCATTTTCTTCCTTAGTTTCTCCTTCATCAAGCCTGGCCTTCTCCATTGCCTCGCTTAGCNCCTCGCCGTCATCTGTAACTTCTTCGATGCGGGCCGAGGATTGTTGCTGCAGAGAAGCTGCTACTTGTGCAAATGCAGCTTCAAANTCAGCTTCCCTACTCNTCCCCTTGCCCTTTCCCTGATCGGTGGTAGTATAGTTTGGATATGCAGTTTGAAACATTCCGTTCGACATTCCGTACATGGGCATGGAATTTCCATACATTCCCATCGGCGACATGTATGAGCTTCTCTGTTGGACTAGAGTGAATGTGAGATGCGTGTATCATTTANAAATGGTCGACGGTACATTCAGGTCTAGCAGGGATGCTTTGTTGTAGCACCAGGACTANCGGGCGAGGATACTTGGTTTGATGGTCGAAATTTCTGACGCCCAGCCCCCTTGTTGCAAATCCTCGCGAGGAAACATCTGTTGCTTCTGCTGCTCCATTACCCAGGCGTCATGTAGACTTCTGACCAGGTCCAGAGGGCATCTGGTTCATCCTGGCGAGTTCTGCTGGATGAGGGGCAAAGGATGGTCCTGCAGCGGGTCCTTGAGCATCAAAGAACTGTCGAGCATGCGCTAGATCTTGTTCATTGGCGATAGAAGGTCCAGCGGTCGTCGGTAATTGGTGGAGCTACAAATCAGTTGATTCAGCTTTGTTATGCAAGGAGTTCAAGTAGANGAACATACTCTGCTTGAAGATGGACCCGCAACTCTGTCCTGATTGATGGATTAGTGGTAATTTCTGGGTGGAGATAGTTAGGTAACTGACCTGTTGCAAACTACGATCCCCTTCAGCATGTTTGAGGACCTGTGATAAAGGGTTTGCAGGTGTGGCACACTCNGANCCAGATATAAGACTTTGGAACGACATTAGCTAGGGAGTTTGAGNATGAGAATGAGNGCGCGGATGCGGAGGTGGATTAGTAGAGNACCTATCATTGCGGTCTTAACAAGTCGGACCGGAGGTTGCCGGTCATTTCGCACTTGATTTTCCATTTTTGGTGATGACTGAGCTTTCCTGGAATAGTCTTTTTCTTAGTCTTTTNTTCTTCAAGCCTCCAAAGTTTCTATCATCATCGTCATCGACGACATTCTCGACGAGTCGACTCGCAGAAATACGATCTTTCCACTTTCAGCCCCATTTCCTGCAGAACATCACCCTGCTGATAGCAATGGACAACTCCGCTCACAAGACCCATCTGATCATTCTTTTGGAATCATNGCGTCAATCATTANTCACTTGGCCTGTGTTTTCGATATCACCTACCTGCTGTATGTTGCGTCTAACACGATGAATNTTGAGGTTTGCTANGAATGCCGTAGTCAAAAATATCGCCCTCATTTCGAACTCAATACATTGGCCATCAACCGACAGTGTTCATGAGCATCTGATTTTATCATTCCAGCTTTGATTACTGCAAGACCTTCTACGAATTCTAGTTCTAGTTTCAGCATCGTTCTCCTTGGGTTATCGGCTCTCCGGCTCTACAACGATTAGATTTCGCCGCAAAAAGCTATTTCGCCATCACGTGACTGACGCGTCCTGTTGCCTGGGACATACGAGCTAAACTTCCCACGATAAGTGTTTGTTGACTTTCTACTCCCTCTAGCGCCTACTCCTAGCGGACCCGCAGGTGCTTTTTTTCTCGCTTTCACGGCTTCTGTACGATTCTAGAGACGACTCTTTACATTCATTTGTGAAACTGTGCCAGTCAGTGGCCCAGTTCACCCCATTCACCCCATGGCAACCCATAAACCTTCGCATCTACGGGACCGTTTGCTTTCAAATTCCCCTGATCCTATCAAGTCCTCTATCCTCCGCGAGTCGGGCATGGGATGGGCATTTTCAGGAAATAACCCTATACCCTCTTCTTCCAGCTCCGGATCTATGACATCTCCTCTGCGAATCGCAAAGAGGGACTCACAAGTCTTGCAATCAGGTGCACATGTCGCCCGGCGCTCTTCCAATAGCTTCAAGCACGTTCGGGAGAATAATCTAGTCTCCAAGTCACCCTTCAAAAGCCAGTCACCTGCACCATCTCTAGCATCTCGTCCAGTCTCTGTTGTCTTTCCCACCCGACGAGTTTCGGGCGAAAAGCGGCCTCGCCCTATTTCAATGCATGAGGATGCGGAAGCCGATAACGACCGCCCCTTTTCTCTCAAAAGAGACAGGAAGAAGAGCACAACATTTCAAGGTCTACTTGAGCGAGAGCCCGTCACTAAGAGCCCTTTCAAGCAACTGGAACGACTTCATAGCATGGACGATGTACCAACACCCCCACCCCCAGTTCCAAAAATCGAACTTATACCAAACATGACTCCTATCACATCTCGGCACACTCGGTTCAGCAGTGAACCTCCAGCGTTCACATCGAAACCTTCACCAGGAAGGTCTTCCCTTGTCTCCAGACGTCTTCACGGGCCTCGTCTCAGTGGTGGGAGGAGAGAGCGAAGAAAGACCGTGACATTCGATGAGCGCTGTGATGTTGTTGAATTTGATTGTGAAACATCTGATGAAGAGTACTGGGAGGGTTCTGACGACGGAGTGCGTTATGGTGAACCCCAGCAGGATGTCGACGACGGAGACCCATTTTTCCGCGGCGAGCAGATGGACGATGAGCCTCCTCAGTCGGAACTCCACGCTCAATTAGCTCCCGATGTCACCATGCAAGACGAGTCCTATGACAGCATCCAACCACCGGATAACAATAGAAATTCTGTTGTGCGTACACTTCTAGACCCGGATGCAAGCATCACAGGGCTCGTAGAAGAGATGTTCTTCTCTTCAAATGCGGCTCTCGTCAACGTAGATGCTCTTGAAACCTCCGGGCCTAATGTCTCTGACATAGCGACCGATCTTGAAACCGAGGATGGGGTACCCTTTGAGCGAACGCAGGCTGCTGACAGTAGAGTACCTGACTACCAGCAGAAGTCTCCTGCGAATAGCCCAATTCCTCCGCACGTCGCTCAATTCTCACCTCATGCATCTCCTCACTCCTCGTTTACTTCCACTCGTCCTTCTCCGCAGGCTGAAAAGCTCAATCCCATTCATCGTTTTGGTTCTCCGTCGTCTCGCCAAGCCTCGCCTGGTCCCGCAACTACACCATCTCGCGCTTCTCCAATGCTTGCTCAAGGTGCGCCACCAGCCAGTCGATCACCCTATCAAGAGCAGGAGGAAAGGGGGAAAGAGCCAGAACAAACCAACGAAACCGAAGACCATTCTACAGGCCTTGAGTCCGCGAATACACCACCCACTCGCGATGGTCTCGATCCCCAAATATATGTGGCCACGAGGTGAGTATTCCTTTTCTGTCGTTAAACAATCAAGCTGATAGTGATTTAGGTGCACAACATGCTGAGCGACGATCGCCATCTGTTGGTGTAGAGTCTTTCAGCCTTCGCGAGCGAAGCTACGAAGACCGTCACAGAGCGAGCAGCGACTCATTAGATCCGGCTAATCTTTCAATTGGTCATTCCGAGGTTAGTCTAAGTGGTTGGAGCGGAGCGAGATATATCAATCGAGCGACGAGGTATGTTCGCCCAACTAATTGCTCAATACATCATGTTTAACTCGACTGTTAGGGACCTCCTTCGTCTGCGATGGATAACTCATCATTGTTGAAAGATGGGCCTCACCCCGCTGAACCTAATCCTGAGCATTCTATTTCGATGGATATTTCCGACTCAGTCGAAGAAGTTCAAGAAGACGAAGAAATACTCGCAGGAATCGACGACGATGATCTCAAGCTCCCTACGTCCGTTCCATCACCTCGAACCGAGGTTCTGCCTTACGCCGCATCACCACCTATTCCCGCTACATCGCCTCTGAACTTGAGTCAAAATAGCAATAGCTCTCGTGCGATTTCCCCTCGGCCCAATATGCGTCATCGTATCAGCAAAGACGATATTAGGCGTCGTCTCACTGAGAGAAGAAGTACACTCAGCCCTAGCCCAGAGCCCGTTCCCCAGTTCGATTCGGTCATGGAAAGAATCGAGTCTTTCCCGGCTTCTGAAGCGTTCACGCCGCCAACTGAAGCACTACCGCCACCGGAAGTCATCATTCCTCGCCACAATACAGGAGAGGTCGAATTTATCGACCATGAAAGGGATCGTGACTGTATGTCCATTTCGACCGCCATCAGTACCGAGACGGCGACTGTTCAGTGCGCGGAGAAATTCAATGTAGCTGGTGGCCTCCCCACTCCCGATAGTTTATCTGAGGAGTTTGGACTGGTCCAAGAGTCTCCCAGTATTCATCTGAATTTCGGCAGCAAATTTAGCCTGGGGGGGATGGGTTTGACTCGGGGCAGCTCTATCACGCGTTCCAAGGACAGTCTTGAGCCTCCTAACCGCGGTCAAGAGTCGGATAATGGGAGTGTGCATAGCGGGGCGAGTGTGAGAGTAGGGGATGTTGACGTTAGCATGGATGCGAAGAGTGCTCTCGACAGGCTCATGGATGATGTCGCAGGAGCAGGGAGTCGTGACGACGACTCAATCATGACGGAAGAATTCGATAAATCAGAAGAGGAATCCCTGGATATGATTCGACCGCCCCAAGTTCATCGGGCTGCAACTGACTCGAATCTACTAAACCTGCGTCCCATGTCGAGTAACCTTTCGTATCGTCCTTCAAACGAGTCAATTCCTCCTCCCCCTCCCCCAAAAGACAACAATATCAAGGCTCGGGAGCAGCTCATTCTAGAGAAGAGGCGGGAAGCTCGGAGAGCCGAAGAGGGTGGTTTTGTTCCAACCCGGAATCGAGGTCAGCGACTACAAGCCCAGCTAGGGGTTGGTCGACCAACCAGACGACGTAGCTTGAGCGCTGGGGACGCGCAAGATCTCGCCAAGCAGCAGATGCTGAGTGTGGGTGGGGATATGGAGAAGCTAGTGGAAGAGGATATGCTTTCTCAGAGTATTGAGCGCGAGCTGAGGAAGTTAGATGGGGAGAATGCGCAGAAGAAGAGTGTTTGTACTTTCCTCAGTATCTCTCCTTCTGGTTCTCATTGTTTCATCAACAGAAATATCAGATTCGAGAGCGCGAAGGCACTATTTATGCTTCAGCATCGGATGATAAGGTGTCTCATATGCCAGGCGCTGGTGATTTGGAGACAGGAAAGGCTTGGAGGACTGTTCGCCGACCTTCCGATATGGTATGTCCGTTTCGTCGCGCTAATACAAGCACCGATTAATTGTTGTAGAACGAGTATTCTAAACAGATCAAAGAATATCGTGCGCAAGCTAACCCCGCCAAGGCATACGGCAAGGTCTTCGTGAGAGGTATATCCAATTCCACATTTGGAAATCGTCAAAGTTGCTGAGAAAAAATGATCATAGTCTTGGGGCTTAAGGGAATTCACCTTCCCCTTCCTGAACAACCTACGTCTCTCACTTGCACACTCAACAATGGCATCCATTTCGTAACAACGCCAGAGTGTGAGCTTGCGCCCGATTGTCGCATCGACCAGGAATTCGAGCTGTAAGTAACTTTGCCCTTTCTAATGGACATCTATTAATTGCTTCGCAGTATCGAGCATAGCAAACTCGAGTTCACGTTGACGATGAAGATACGTCGAGATCCTCACATCACTGCGCAGTTCAAGGCACTTGCACCCGTGCCCACTCCGGCACCTCCACCTCCACCTCCTGTCGTTCAGCAATCATCTTCAAGGGGAATGCGTGCTTTCTTCTCATCGTCACCGAAGAAGCCTAAGGAAAAGGCAGTTCGGCAGCCCCCTCCTCCGCCTCCGCCTGTTCATCGACTTCCCGAGAGCCTCGCACGTTACCTAAAGCCAGATGGCACCCTAGCACGCGCATTTATCCAGTTCAAGGACATTGCTTCAAGATGTGATACGCGTTTATTCGAAACGAGCTATCCGCTGATCGGACAGCGTGCCGAATTAGGTGGCAAGTTTTCCACTTTACAAGTTGGGGAAGTTGTTTTGCAGATATTCCGACTGCCGCCATTGCCTGGCGTTCCGCCTGATGAACTACCTCAGAGCTTAGAAGAGTGCCACCGGGGATTGCGCCACATCAACTGGCACAAGGTGACTTATTTTGAAGGCATTCTCACGCAGAATGGCGGCGACTGTAACGTGAGTGATTCCTCGTCAACGTTCTACCTAGATTGATTGATTTGACTGTAAACAGTCCTGGCGCCGCCGCCTTTTCCGTGTAATTGGTGCCAATTTGGTTGCGTTCAACGATATCACTAGAAAGGCCACCGCCACGATAGACCTCAAGAAAGCTATCGCTATTCAAGATGATCAAGACTTGCGAAATCCACTCAGCCCTTTAGCTCGATCTAGAGATTACGATGAAGATGCTCTATTTGGAGTTGAGCGCTCCTTCAGGTTGATCTTCCCTCAAGAACAAGAAATCATCTTCTTTGCAGATACCGACGAGGAAAAATATAGATGGTGCGTCCAGCTAACGATACCCCAAAAAAAGCTGGGATACTGACCTAGTACTTTGCCAGGCTCGAAGTTTTCCGCGCCCTTGTTGGTCACATTCCTCCTCACCCGTTGTGGGCGGAGTTGCTCTGGCAACGTCAAGAAGAGGCTGCCAAACGGACCGACGATACACAGAGCCAGAGCCCTGGACCTGCAGCGCAGGCTCCCGCTGGAATGGGAATACGGTGACCTGGTAGTTAGCTTTATCTCATCGTTTGCATTTCGTCTTGGTTTTCCATGTTCCCTTTCTCCACCCGAACATTTTCCATCACACCATGGTTTTTGCTCTGCATTTGGCTGCATCTTTATCTTACAACCTGGTCGTATGACTTTTAACGTCCTTAACGAAACCCACTGTATTTTGGTAGTGCAGACATGTATAATCTCCTTCGTTATTTCGTGGTTCCAGCGCAATTGTATCTTTTTCACTCCCCCGACAGCGTAAGCTCTATTTTAGGCACCTTCCCGATCTGCCAGGAAATCCAGGAGTTGATTGATCAGGTTCAGTCATACCGACCCTCGTGACGAAATTGTGTTTTGATTCATCTGCTCTGATGGCCAAGCTCTATCGAAGCCTTCCGAGCTATCATTTCCATCGTTCCATCAGAACCTGGATTCTGTTCACAGCCGGGCCCACGTCGTCCTCAATACAAAATCCTTTCTACCAAAGGTAATTGCTCGGTGCGTAGGCTGAGTGCGCAAACCTGACTTAATCGAGCCTGAACTGCGCATAATTGCTGCTGAAATGCCGAGTTCGAGTAAAATAGCTCCAGTGATTGACTGATACAATGGCTTTGGGCGGGTTTCTCATGAACCCCAGCCCACGCGCTTTTACCTTCTTTGAAAGGCATATTCATAGCCTTTGCTTGGCTTCCGCTCTAAGTTAACTTTGGGTGGAGAAAAAGCGCTCGCTACGGATCCCCCTTTGACTTAGTCTCTTTACTCTCACTTACGTCTCATCACGACTTTATCCGCCTCCATCCATCTATCGCAGGCCCTAGGGCTTGGAGCCTACTCTCTTACTTAGCTTCTCCAATCATCGGCCGAGAAAACCACCGGGACACGCCTGGAATTCTGAACTTCTACTTACCTCACGAGTTGGCATTGGGCAGTCACTTTTTGGTCATCGAAGTACATAAACAGCACCGGAGTTTTCTCGCCAATCCACATTTTATGGACTCAACCCGGACTAGGGTCAAACTTACATGACATCGACTCTCTCGAGTCAGCTATTCACCCCAGCAAGTACTCATGATTTACCGACGACAACCGCACCGACCATTTACGGTCCATTCCACACTCCTTCTGAGGCTGCTGGTGCTCAAGTAGTCAACCGCAGCTCAAGTCCGTCTTTATTTCTTCTACTCCGGGGACTCGCTCTCATATTCACTTCCCTCTCTCAGTCGCAGCTTTGGCTTTCTTAGCTTGGGACCTTACGATTACGTTCGACGATGAGGTCAGTAATTTTAGTCCACCTCCCAGCCTGTGTACTATTTATTCATTGGAGACATTTCGCAGGTCAGGTATATATGGCCGTGAGTCCGTCTCGTATCTCGTCCAGTCAGAGGATTTCAACCAATAAGTACAGGCGCCCATGGAGCTACACCAAATTCATTTATTTTTTTTGTGCGATATTTTCCCATCATGGTCGAAGGGTGAGTTCGATTAGATTAGGCATACTAGGGAGGAGAGTTAACCCTTAGACCGTAGCTCAATCCTTTGCATTGGGACTGAGCTTACACCACTCTTTCACTTTAGCCCCCATGATTGTTTCATATGGCAGGTTTATCAGGCAGTGGCAGTCACTCTAGTCATCATCGCTGTTGATACTATTCTGATTCTCAGAGGTCTGTCTTTTCATAATTGCATCGACAAGATATTGACTTCCTGTCAGTGTTTGCCTTGTTCAGGAATTCGCCAATCGTCCACAACATAATTAGGATTGCCTTCATCGGGGAGGTCATAAGCATGATCATCGGGGTGGTGTTGTCTACACCTCATATCGAGTATAATGACGTTTGTCTCGTTGTCCGTGTCCCTCGAAGTTTCGGGCTTTGGTAAGCACCTCTCAAAACTTGCCTGTCGCTGTGTTAACCCTAGCAGGCTTGCTTCGCTGGTATTCCAAATACTCCTCTTCATCTTGACTTCATATCGTTTCTACTCTACCATCAAGGGGGGCTGGGGGCGCGTGCCCCTGGTATCAGTAATGATGCGTGACGGAACATGGGCATTCTTTCTTCTCTTCTGTGAGCTTTAGTCTTTCTCAGGCTTTGCTAATTTACCTACACGCTACGAAGTCATCTATGCCGGTTATGCGACGCTCATAATTATACCTCATGAGTCATATTCTGGTGTTCTCTTTGGGTGAGTGCCACCGCTCTCTACTTCACACCGAGTTGCTCATAAAATCCTTTGCTTATCAGCTGGTTATTGGCGGCATTCTCATTTGCAGTAAGTTGATTCAACGAAGTTAAGGCACCAGCGTAATATTGACTAACTCTCCACAGGGATATAGAATCATCCTAAACCTTTATCACTTCGGCTCAGCCCAACAAAATCATCGGTCAACGCAACTTCCAAGCCATCATACCCGAATTACTGGCACCGATATCCAGTTTACTTCTCACCGTGCTTCCTCCGGGCCAGAATCTCATGAGTTGACGATGTTTTCTCCTAAAACTACACGAGTTGGCGGTAGACATGTTTCAACACTTTCTTCAATATCATCCGTACCAGAGCCTGAACTTGCATGATATTTTTGTAGCTTAGCAATGTACTACTAATAAGCTTCCCTCATTGTTGTATAGTAGATAATATCACGTAGCAACCTCATGGATAATGGATTGGATTCCAGCTGATTGCCCCAGCATCACCCTTGTCAAGGGCGTCGAGTTTCCGAACGTCTGCAGGACTTAGATCGAACGAGTATACGTCCGCATTTGACTGGATCCTTCCAGCGTTACTACTTTTGGGTAAAGGGACAAAACTATGACGGCGTTAGATATAGTTTCCAAAAGGACAGAAATGGCATACCCTCGCTGTAGAGACCATCTGACAAGTATCTGGGCTGGTTGCTTGTCATACTTGAAATTCATTAGAATGAGCTTCTTAAGAGCTGGGTCTAGATTATACCTTTCTAGAGAGCTCCTGCAATACAGGAATGTCGAACCCTCCACGAATGAGGGGACAATATGCTTCCACGACTATGTTATGCTTTTTGCACCACTCCACGATAGGGCGCTGCTGATCGAGCGGGTGAAGCTAATACCCGTGGCGTCGTCAGTATTGACGATGACACCATCGATGCGAGTACTTTACCTCAACTTGGTCAACGACTGGGAGCTCCAAGCCTGCTGCCTTGAACTCCTCCATGTGGTTCACATTGCTAAAATACCAGCCTAAGAGTCAAAGGATCTGATAGGAAATCCAAGCCTCACAAGTTCGAGACCCCGATATCTTTGGCCTTTCCGGCCTTCTTGGCTTCAATGAGAGCTTGCCAAATAAGCAGACGGACTGTCTTTCCAGCACGAGGCTCGTGAATGAGGAATAAGTCGATATAATCTGCAGAAAAAAATCAGTAATGTTCATGGTTTCCCTGTGAGGTTTGAGCTGCTTACCGATGTCGAGGCGCTCCAGCGAGTCATTAATCGCCTTCCTCGCACTTTGAAGATCCTTACCATCACTCATCATCTTCGTCGCTGCACCAGACGTATGATTTCCATTTGAGACGTTCATGAAGATTTCGGCACTCACTGACAAAAATCTGTGTCCTCGGAATACCAGATTCCCTGATCGCTTGACCCACTTCCTTCTCGTTCTCATAAAGTTGAGCTGTGTCAATGTGCCTTGCTCGACATGATCAACAAACAATGTCAAGATACCGCAATCAGTTTGTTGATGAATACCTATAACCGGCATGCAAGGCTGCTAAAACTGATGCTTTCGTGTCTCCCTGATCGATCTTGAACACTCCAAACCCCAAGCGAGGGATTTCGCGTCCTAGAATCGCCATAAATCAGCGACCTCTTAAGCTGTTAAGTCATACTTACCCGATGTGAATTGAATGGTAGAGTCGATGTTCAGCTTCACCATGGCTATGTCTTGGTTGTTTCGGGAGGGTCTGCGAGATGATCCTCTCTCCGAATTGGACTTTTTACTCTGGGGAAACAGCCTCTTATAAGGCCTCGCACTTTTTGTT
>JANIEX010000480.1:0-29838 GCA_027627405.1 Leucocoprinus birnbaumii | reverse complement strand
CATAGTCAGCAGAGCTTATTGTACCCTAGTGCGCATCGCGCCATAGCATTAGCTTGCTGCGTTGTTGCAGTATATGATTCCATACACGCCACTAGTACTACAGTACCACACCCCTCTACTCATTAAATTTGTGAAGGCCTTAGCGCTCGCTCCAGTTAATTCACGTGATTCTACTTTGACACGACATCGTTGAATGGAAACAAACAAACCCAAAGAACGCGGGGGCTACTTACCTCAAGCAAGAAACCACACTGCAATCGTCCTGCCTGGCATGCCCCACAACATTGTAGGCATTTTCACTTGAACTATTCAGTCCGATTAACACGTTTCTTGAATAGGACTCTTCTCTGCCTGTCGCATGGGTACCCAAAGCTCAGTCTTCTTGGATGAATCGTATTTCTGGCTGGGCCATCAACATCCTCATCAAAGTCGGCAAATACTATCGTCGTCGCTACAATATCAAGGAGAAATATAGAGATTTCTTTCTCAAAACTCTTATCATTCACGAACTACCCTTCAACCTAATAATCAAGCTCAGCAACCATCCAGCCCAGGAGGCAATTGCTACGATGACCGCTCATGCAATGGGTCTTCCTGTTCCTCGGATTATCTGCTATACGGAGAGAGGCCCGAATCTCGGAGGGTGCATACTCATGACAAGAATACCTGGGGAGTCACTCTATGATTCTCACCAGTTATATAGTGGCGAAGAGCTCCTTGCTATCATGAGCGAGGTGGGTGACTGTCTGCAAAAGATCCGTCGTTTCGCTAGCCCATACGGCAACGCCGTTTGTGGCCCTGACGGACAACGAATATACACCCGTGCTGTTCCTGAGCTGGAATGTAGAAGATGTGAATCACCTGAAGACTATCACGACCTGATGCTTTCTTGTATTCGGCGCCTCCGAGACGACCACCCTGAACATTACGCTCAGGTTTCGAAGCTCAAGAAAAGGTCCTATAGGACTGTCTTCGCACATGGCGATTTGCATTTGGGCAACATCATGGCCCAGAATGGTCGCCTAACTGGCATCATTGACTGGGATAGTGGAGGATGGTGAGTTGTACAATAATCCCATTTCAGTTGTCCGTTGACATATTCGAAGGTATCCCGATTATTGGGACTTTGTGCTTCCAATGCCGCTCTGGCCCAAGGAATGGGGCTGGGTGGTGGACCTGCTTTACTCAATCTCAGCCGGAGACGAATATGAACTGGAGCGCGACTGTTATGATGCACTTATTGATCTGATCGGCCACTACTATTGCTGAAATGGATACCGTGATATGAGGGTTTGGATCGTCTACTATGTGGTCTCAGAATCTAGGCTCTCGCGCTAGGTCTGCCATCCTTCTGTGGTTACAGGTGTTTCAAAATTCTGACGAGCTAAAACGAGAGTCAGACTGCGTAACTTGACTTAGAATGGGATTGATGATTGGTGGACTTCGGTTGGTTTTTCCTTCACATCTACTAGTTTCTTTGCGTGTAATGTTCATTTGGAGAATGATTGAAATACATGCATGAGGCAAAACGGTTATCTGTATGGGGCGCCGTTTCCGACTGCTACTGTTCTTCGCGTGGATGTATTTACTCATTTACGGACACCATTATACAGTCAGGAACTACTACAGCATCCCAAGTCGACTTTGAGGCGGTATTATAATTTATTGGAATTGGTGCGAGTAGGTTCGGAGCAAGAGCACAGCTCCGCAAATTGGTCAAATGCTGACCAAACAAATGCCCGAAGGGGAAGGGGCTTGGAACGAACAGGGCGAGACTACTTCGCGAGCGATTCGTGAGAGCTCTTCATTTTTTTGGCTGTAGACTCGTTACAGGTCTGGTTCGGTTTTTCGGAACATTCAGAACACTTATCTCATCGATGAGAGTATTTCTCATGATATTCATCAGAATTCTCCTGCTTGCATAGGTCGGAGATGATTTAAACTACGCCAGGCTACCCCATGCAGTAGGGTACCATACCTTGCAACTCCCACCATGGCTTCAGCCCATCTCGCCTTTCTAACTCTCTCAAGTCCTCCTCAGCCAACTCTCAGGTTACAGCCTGCACCGGAGTTGCAGTTAGGTCTACATCGCACCAGACTCTCCATCCCCAGCCTCAGAGCCATAACGTTAAAACCAGTTCACAATCCCTGAACTCAGAGAAGACATAATATTGACACATTTAGAGTCAGAATGCAACTCAAATTTAAATTTTTCATTATAATCCTTAGCATTCTTCCTTGCCCCAAGACGTTGCCTAAATGCCCAAATCGTCATAAATTTAGGACCGATAATAGCCCAAATGAAAGTTCGAAGACGCATAGTGAAGTTTTCCCAGCCGGAATTGCAAGAATTAGGGACGTTGGGGTGTAAGGAAACCCAGGTGCACGCAAAGATCGTCGCGAGACAGCTCAGGATGATTTGCTGCAAAGTGCGAGAACCTGAGGGATTGATGCCCTCAGGAAGAGGAATTTCGTGACCGAGGACGGTGAGAGGCAACGGATTGAGAGCGTCAATGGGAGTAGCTCCCGGGACACTAAAAGCGTTGTTGAATGCAGCCGTCGCTTGCTCTTGGAATTTTCGTAACCACTAAACCGTCAGAGCATAAACTGAGAGGGACGCAACAGCTCAATACTTCATTACGGTGAGCCTATGCTGGTACTCTTCATGAGGCTGGCTGTGTTCGTGAGAAGGAATCCGGGGCGTTTCACCGAGCGTGTGGACGGACGAGAAGGTCATGGAGGCCAATCGCGGAGAGATGATCTGCTCGGGGGTTTCCAGTGATCGGCCTCAGGACCCAACATACCTCTCGAGTTGTCTTCGACGGCCGCTTAGTTTGCACTTCTCGACCGTCTGGGTCTCACAGTCCGCTTACATTACGATGTCCATTGGTGGTATACATTATCTAAAGGTTCGGCGGCCAATTTTGCTACAGATACTATGAATGATAAACATGTGCAAATGGAGAATGAGACTCACCCAAACCACTCGGTAAAAAACGTTCTGCAGAAGCCAAAGTAACACCTTCCTCTTCTTCATCACCTGGCAAACTCCCAACACCAGCTCTCGAACTACCGGGCTTCTCCCTGCTCAACAGCTCCTTCCCACCCCTCTTCTCAACGTGCCCCGGTAACGGCCCGATAATCTCGTCAAATTGCGCAGGAACATGCTTCGAGATCACAGGAGGATGACTTCTGGGGTGGCTATACGATCGACGATGAGGTGGCCCGTACATTCCAACTCCACAGAGGAAGGAGCCTCTGCGGCAGTCCCGGTTGAATGAACTAGTTGCTGGGGTAGAGTACCGGTTCTAACCCACGTAGATGACGGCGACGGTTTGCGAGGGAGGTAGTTGCGGTTGATGTGGAGTTTGAACATTATGGTTATATTTATCGCAGGGCCTGTTAGAATGGTTTGTCGATAACCGAAGTTGAACTCAGAGCGATAGCTGTAGAAATTGTTAGTCTCACGAGAAGTACTGAGAGAGGAGAAACGCACTGAAGTCCCAAGCCGTTGGCTGAGGTGTAGAAAAGCCGGACTCCCTGGCTCGTTCACAAGCTACCTAGATATTGCTGTCTCAAGGAAGCCAATGATCACGACGATCCAGCGATCCTATCCAGGGCGGCGGTATGCTTTGGCTTTCCAGATCAACACAGATCATTACATGTACTTATACGCTGATCCATCCCGTGCGACCCTGGTATCGGTGAATAAGCGCTTATCGCTGCGTGCTAAATCGGGATTCTGAACATTGTGGGTGCACAGAGGTCCCCGTGTTGACAGCATGGCCAGTGACAGCCAACGTGTGGATGATGCCATTGAGATGATCGAGCGCAATTGTTGGTTTTTCCTAGTCAAGTGGACTGGCTTTTGCAGATGGCAGCCCAGGGTAATTGTAGAGGTGGAGGATGGCTATCGGTCCTCTAGACGTAAAGAGCATGAGGGTATTGTCGTAGTAGAATCAGATTGGTGACCTGGATGTACAGGCAAGAGAATAGACCGGATTATCTGAGGTAAGATGAGAACATTTCTCGTTGGTGAGTCGACAAGCATCAAATACTACGCGGGACACGCACTTGACGTTCTCTGCCTCTGTCTATACCAAGATCTGCGACTGGGTAATTTATTACGCCCAGGGGACTGTTCTTGACACAGTCCTTCATCCTACAACATGCCAGGCTTCTGATTAGGCTTCGAAGATTGGTTCGCTACATTCGGCGGCTTCAGAGTCGGTCGAGCTGATTGAAGAGGATGTGTCCTAGTTCGATTGTGGAGTTACAGGAATAAGGACAGGAAATACTGACGGTATTGAGCCATGGGCTTACCTCAAGTGAGCTTGTTACAAATAGGTTTTACTGCGTAGTCGCTGGCGTCCTTGGCTCGAGGCATCGAGGTATGTTTGGGGTAGAAGAAAATGCCTGAAAACTGCCGGGCAAGTGCACAATAGACAAGTCCCGAGGAAAGGACGATTTCTGAGAGTGAGAAGGTTTATTTTGCTTGTAGCATGGGCCATGCCAAACAAGCAACCCTTCGAGGCCGAAGCAATCGAAACCAAACAATCTTTTCCTCTGTGCCTTCCTATNCTCGCAGCGGGTCCGTGCNCTCTGAGCCGCTAGAGCCTTCCTAATTCTATCCTTTGTGTGCTGATAACAACCATGCATCCATACAAAGCTCTCTGGATTTTCCCAGACATGTCAGTGCTGCAAGCCATTCCTCAAGGTTACTCGCCGCGACGTTAGAACTTAGCGCTGGTCCACCTGGACTGCATTTCATCCAACAGAATTGCTGGAACTCATTATATTCCATACTAACGATTATAGGACACTCAAGGATGCAAGGGCGCAATATTTTGCCGGTATGTTCAATTTCCCTCTGAGTTTTGCTGGCTGTTGACGAATATTTCTTCTCAGCCTCATGCCTCGCGAAATTTATAAGCTCAGATATCCGGGTCACTCGTTCCAGTAGAGGTGGAAATGATAGGAGGTGCAGGGTCTATTCGATACTTTTTGCAGGAGGGAACCAAATCAGAAAAATACAACCTGCTAGTTTGTATCCCACCTCCCCTGTCTGAGGATAAATCGTTGCTAATTCACCTCCCAAATACGATTATAGACTGTCTTGCTAGGATCAGGAGCTCAACTGCTACAGTCCTGCATTACTGGATGCTGGCATTCTCGGTCTCCATCAGTCTCCTCTCCTCGAACTCTCCTACGAAAGTGCGACCACCATCAATGACATATTTCCTTCTTAGGTCATTGTTTTGTGTACTGTGGGCCCAGGCTATTCCGCATGACTCTCAGTTTTATTCATCTCCGTGCTTGGAGGATCACGGTTCATCCTGGTCCTATCTCAACGATCTCAAGGACGATCTGGGCGGGAGGCCGCATGGACCCTAATCAAAAGGCACCGGGACGCTAGCGCTTGTACAACTCAGGGTCAAACATAGGTGTCCAGGTACTCCCTTCCTCGCCAATGCAGTATCAGGGCTATCTCAACATCGGCACAGGCGATTTCACAGGGGGAGTACATTGCGACGTAGATTCCTTCTTTGAGACTCAATTAAGTGAGGACACCTACTTTGTTACCTGTATATGTGCATTTTGCTCATTGAATACTGCAGGTCAGATTCAGCACCGCATGGCGTGTTTTCCCGTCGCTGGATAATCTTTGTAGGTGTTCCCAAGTGTTACAAGTTTGACCTACAAGCTACGATGTCCAAACACAAAGATAATCGTCCACGAGCGAGGCGCTCGCCGACATCACTGCACCAACTTCGTCGGGATTATTTCAAAGCGGCTGGTCTCTCCCAACCACCTCCTCAACGTCATCTAAGTGAGTCATTTGACCTTTTTTGTCCACTTCTCACTCACCTGAGTGCCCTTCTTTGGATGAACTAAAGTAGTATCCATGAACGAGGTGCACCATGAGCTAGACATTGTCCAGCCCCACGATTCACAATCCGAAAACCAAAACAATGACACTTTATACATTTTTGGACAATCGGGTGTCGTGAGCTGCCTCATGGTGGCTTGCCGGCTGCCAGAGCGTGACTACGAATCACCTCCGCTCGGAAGATCGTCCCTTTCGCTAAGCGCTCACGCACAACTCGACCTCCCTTGCTCGTCCCCTCCACTCTCTCGCCATCCCATCTGGATATCCTTGATTGAGTTACCTCAATGAACGTTTGTGCAAAATTTGGAGGGAAACGAAAGATTATTGCATGCAGGAGGAAGGAATCACCCATCGCATCCCACAGCACTTTTCGGCCGCATTCTCCCAGGGCTGTGACACAAGAATGAGGGCACTCCTCTATTCAAGCTCCGCCTAGGGCGTGGTCCGTGCACGGATTTTTGGGGATTTAAACCTCGCTTGGAGGGTGGAGACCCTCACCGCTTCTTGTCTTCTCCCCTCTCCTCTCCCCCCAATCAACGTCTCCCTTCTTCGGAGGTAGCATGCGACTCGTGCTGCCTCTGTCTCTCACCTACTCTGTGTGGCTCTAGGGTTGTGTTGTGGTGGCGGACCCTTGCACGCTCTCGCGGGGCACCACCTTGAAGACGTGAAGACCGAGGGCCTCAAGACGCGATGGGATGTCAAGACCACGAGCTCGAGGATGGGGTGGCGGGCCTTCGCTCTCTCTTGCGGGGCACCACCGTCAAGATGTGAAGATNTCAAGACCNAGGNCCCCCTTCCCCTTTCTCCCCCCCCCCTTTTCAGAGGTAGCATGCGACTCTTGCTACCTCTGCCTTTTATCTCTACTCTGTGTGTGTGTCGTGTTGTGGTGGCGGGCCTTTGCTCTCTCTTGCGAGGCACCACCGTGAAGATGTCAAGATGCGATGGATCAAGGCATGGATCAAGAACCTTTGGGTAACACAGGGTGGTCAAGCGCCCGGGACTGGTGGGAGGTGGGCGAAGCGTCCCGGCCGTCAAGTTCTTGAAGACGCGATGGATCACGCTCCAGAACGGATAACTTTAGGACTTTGAAGCGTCCGGGCTGGCGGGAGGTGGGAGAAGACGCCCGGCTCCTCAAGCTTGAAGACCGACTCGGGTAACTTCAGGACTATTCAAGCGTCCGGGCAGGTGAGAGGTGGGCCAAGATGCCCGGTTTCAACTTTGTCAAGACTTTCAAGACGCGATCGGCTCGGTACCTCGGCGCTGTCCAGGTGGGCGGGTGGCGGGTGAAGACCCTGGACAGCTGGCATTTTTGTGGATCAAGACCTCGGGCTTTCGAAGTTGTGGTGGGCCAAGTGTTCTCGAGGCCAATCAGCAAGCAAGTCCGGACGTCACGACGCGACTCGTCGAAGCTGGTACCTGACGATGTCCAGGCGGGTGGGTGGCGGGTCAAGAACCTGGACGGCGATCTTTTTGCATCCTTTGGACCCGAAGACGCAATGGATCAACTCTCAACCGTATTACGGTACCTGGGTGGTTGTCCAGGTGGGCGGGTGGCGGGTCAAGAGCCTGGGCAACTCGGTCGCAATGGATCAGCAAGCTTTCGACGTTCCCCTGGCTTCTATGGACGATCTTGTCGCTCTCTCTCTCTCCGACATATCTTATCTCAGGTCGAATTTTTTTCTCTCTATCTCGCTCCATAACTGATTGGTATGTTTGCAGATTCATGGGGCTCTGTTCCCCGGTGAGTTCTATATTTCATGGTGTTTTCCATCGTGTCTAATGTTTTGCCCTTTGTTCATCATTTTACCCTTCTCCAACTGCGTCTGTCCTCACCCTCAACGATATGATAACACGGTAATTGCTTGCTTGTCCCTACGTGCATCCCGTGGCTCATGTCGTTCCATAGGCCTCCCGTGATGCGAGTGTCCTTATACTATCAAGCGTTCACATCGCTTATATTACTGTAGTTTTTTATGATACTTGCACAGCCCATATCTTCACCTCGTTTTATAAATACCACATAATGCGATAATCCCCCGAGTCCATCGATTCCCGTAGCCTCGCCTCGTCTCTTCCAAATGATGCACCTTCCTTCAACATCTCCGCTCGCTCTCCGCCCTGCTGCAAGGACGACCCATGCCGACGCGTGCCCACAAGGAAATTAAATTCTCCACAGTTCGGAAGACAGAGTCAGCGACGCCCTTGCCAACGCTGCCAGCAATGATTTCTGACCCAAGGGTGAGCTGTGTTGTATCATTAGCGCTAATCTCCCTTGGCTCCCTCTCGCGAGCTATAAATTGTGCGAGGGTCCGTAACGAAAATTGCGGTCTGTACACCAAGATGATCCCTTACCTTCTGAGCAGTCGTGGACCCATTGGAATAGAGTAAGAAGGGATAATAGATTAATGTGCGTTAGACGGGACGCACTTTACGACTGGGAAAATTGTCGCTGGGGATAATATGAAGGCGAGTCTGATCACGATGCCGCACAAAAGGGCGACCAGGCCCAGAGGTTGAAGTGCACATCGGATGCGTCGTTGTAACATGGGACTAGTACTGCCTTGGTGTGGGTGCACTCGATGATTGATGGTGAGGATAACATAGAAGTGACTCAGGCTCTCTGATCTTGAACATGAATTCGTTGGTATTAACCGGACTTAGAGTGTCTCAAGAACAGAGAGGATAGGGCCCTACATACCTCTCGATTCGGACTCCTTGACCGTCTGCGTCTCACACTCTCCTCTCGGTGGTCTAGCATGTTAGGTTCTACCCGTTATTTATTTCTTCGGAATTTTCTCCCAGATCTAAGCGAGTTGAAACGTTGACAGCTGGCCTCTCCTCAAAGCATCCAGCATCTCTCAAAGTCGACCAACCGTTTTTACGACCGTCAATTCAGCACGATTGGTGCAAGTCACGGCAAACCTAGGCATGCTGGACACGAAGTCTGAGCAGATCTTACGAAAAACGCAGGCACAGTCACTCCAAAGGGCTCGTTTCGGCAATACTTATTCTATGGTGGGGGGGAGTTATGAACTATAGTCATGAAGTAAATCGCAAACTAAGCGTGTGGTAGGTTGTTAGTGACGATGGACTAGAACTCGAGGCATTACTTGAGAAAGGGGGAATGTCACTACATATTCAGGGCGCTTCAGAAATCTGGTATGTTTTGGGCGAACAACCTTTCGCCCATTCTTGGCTGGTAACGGACTGTTTTTCAGAGTCAAATGTGTTATCTGAAGGTTGGAGAGCACAGAGTGGTATTTCAATCTCCCAGCCATCGATACGGGAGTAGTACAGTCCTCATCGCTCCCCCTTTTGTCCAGCAAAGTGGAGGACAGAGCCGTCCTAAACCGTCTAAGGATTGCCCTGTCACTAGTCCCCAATGGTGTTTTCTCCAAGCAAGACTCCAGTTTCTGAAGTGAATGAGCCATCCGCTAGGCCGAGGCTACAGGAGAGGAAGAATTCACGAACGATGAAGGGGAAAGGGAAGGGAGATCGGAGAACGCCAGAGTTGAAGCGAGAGGGAGGAACCTGACAAAGGGAAAGAGAACTTTCCTAGATCTTGAGGCTCAGTGGCGATTGGTACAATAAATTCAAAACCATAATTCCTCGATAATTATGGGCCAGCAGATTGCGCTTTGCCTCTTGTATATAGACGGCGAGAGGTCAGATCACCCAGCCAGCGAGACTGACGAGAGCGATAATGAAAGTAAGCAAAGACGTGCATCGGGCTGATGCGCCAAAGCAGGGTAAATTTGTCAGCATTGCCTATATGACTATCCTCCTCCTATCTCGCGAGGAAGCCGTTCAGAAGAGGATAAAGGAGCTCGGAACGTTACTCGCAGGAGCGTATGAGGTCACAAACCGAGAAACGCTGCCTCTTAATCAGAAGATGGCTTCTTTCATCAAGCGTGCTCTGTCCTGCCTCGTGAGGGAGGAGATCGTGCGGACAGTGATCAAGGATGGACTCGTTGATATGGCACCGCTTCATCAGGAGATAGATCAGCTCTTCGCCGACTTAGGGTCACTCAAGTCTCACTGGTGCTTTGCAAAGTACGACCTCAATCGTCTTGGAAGGTCTCAGCGATGTCATGCACCTTCATAAGGCTCCGAGNAGTATGGAAATAGTACATCTTAATCTCAGACTAAGGACAGAGTATTCATTGCGGAACAAGAAAGCTTTCCTTCATTATACATGAAATCACCAGCTATACGCGAAGTAACATTGGACGTTCCATCGCATGTTATGGTCTCTAAGTCTTGTCGAAACCGTGCTTGCCTTGTGTTCCGCAACGGGAGGTCATGAGCCTTTGGCCTTGGATCTTGACGCATTATATGTCGGTCCTTACATAGGTGGTCATATATACTCATGCATCCGATGAGCTCATGTAGTCGCTGCCGAATCCGCTCGCGGGACCAATTAAAGGAAATTAGCTGATTGTAGTGAGAATTTCAAAAACAATGCATGACGAATATTTGGTCATTTTACTGTACAAAGCCTCTATCACCCTACCTGAGCTGAACAATAGAACCTGACGAGTCTGTGAATCAGCCAGACTTATGTGAACTTTCCCATTAATTCTTGGTCGCCCAAGCACCATCATACCCCACATTACTCCTGTCCCAGTCCGCCTTGGCCGCGTTCCCTGAAACTGTCCATCCCATATAATCCATCAGAACACCTGCGGCCCTCACAAACAAGGTACCATCAAGCTGTGAAGTCCCTTTGAACGTCTCCTCGCGTCCCGCCTTTCCAGGCCGGAACGCACCGATGACCTCTCCAGGTCCAGTAGCGCCGTACTTCTGACTGGCGAGGATGAGCGTGCGCATCGCTTTTGCAAGGTGCATATCAGGATGATGTGTCGCTCCTTGAATAAGGGAAGGCCAAGGATTATAGTCTTCATCCTTCTTCATGTCGCCAACGCCAGAATCTTTGTCCTTGTTAATACCCAAGACCTTATCCCAACCAGCAGGTCGAGGTGTTTCGGTCCAGTCTTGAACGAGGTTTGCGCGGATGAGGGGACGACCCCTCGCAAGCATGAGAACAATCATGGTAGGAACGTAGTGCCTGATAAGAGCAACCTTCGACCTTGCGCTCTTCAGGACGTTAAAGACGGGACTGAGGAATAAGGCGCTAGTAACGAGGTGCATAAGGAAGAAATCGAGGCGTGTCTCTCTGCCCTCACGACCAGTAGCAAACATTAAAAGCGTTGCAACCCAAGTGAGCTCCTCAACCCGCGACTCTAACTCTGCCTCAGACGCGTCATTGGGGATAGCGAGGGTGTATTGTTGAGCAATTCGGAGGATTTCTGCCGGCTTTTGGCCTTCCAACGCTGCTTTGATGCGAGCGTTGACTAGAAGTTCAGGATTGTAGGGAAGCGGGGGCGTTAGAATCGGAGAATCGATGACTTGTCTGAAGACTTCAAGGAGAGATATTCCGGTCGATGGTTGTCTGCCAGGTCCAGTGGCAGGAGGCGCAGGACTGGCGTTATCCGGACCCCATGCGACAGAATATGGAAGCACGTCTGCGAGCCCTGCTGGACCTGCGCGGTGGATTGCTGTCTGGGCAAGGCCAGTGGCCATCAAGGTGTCGTCTCCGAATTCAGCAGCATACTGTAAATGAGAAGTAGAAGATTGAGCGAAAGAGGGTGATGAGAAACAAATATATACATACACCAACTTGGATGAACGGATGGAGACTACCCTGAGTGGGTCAATGTCTATAGGCATCGAAATGACGCATATACTTACGCGCCGGCCAGAAAACGATCCAACATGTTTTTGCCTTTATCGTTCGCCTCTGGTTGAAATACATAGGACTCCAAGGTGTCCGAGGCGCCTAACTTCTCGACTTCCTGGCGGAAGAACTTGAAGTAGGCGCCATATGCTCTGGCGAGGATGTTCTTAAAACTCTGGCATGAGTACACTACCTGGGATGAGGCTCACTCTTGTTTTCCCAGGTGTTCGGTCCAGTTATCTCTTGTCACTACAATATCTGCGTATTTTTCTTCCACAAACATCGGGCGCTGGTAACTAGCATGCTGATCGTATATCTTCTGGATCACACCCGGAGAGGCGCCCATATCGTACGCCGCCAGAACACTAAAAACGGCCGCTCATCAGCTCGTTCAACAGCACCGAAGCTGGAAAGTTCACTCACTGGTGACTCAAATGGTTATGTAGACCCGCGTCGCGGAAGTAACAGTGGTGCTTCTCAGCATCAGATAGCAGCAGCTTCTCCGTCAACGACTTTGTAGCATGAGTGATGCCGGGGAGATGTAGGACTCCTCTCTTGCTAATCGCACAACGTGCCATGGCTGGGTTAAGTAACAGTTTGAATGCTTATAGATTGGGGAGACGGAGAGATAGTGGGTGTGGGGAAACTCGAGGACTCGAAGACTGTTTATACGTCACTTGTAGACATCAAGTGCTGCTGACCGATGATGCATGATGATCCAAGAATCCGAGCCTGCGTGTATCCATTCTGAGCACCAGTGCTTTGTAAGATAACCAACACATGAATAGGTATTATGAAAGCTCAGAAGTCGCTGACCTCATCGGAATGACCTCATTGAACACATAGGCCTCGGATACACACAGCGGATACCCGTGGAGGTGAGAGTATGTGAGGCGTCGTCAACTTGACTTAGCGATACCAGTGTTCAAGAGAAAGTCATATTCTAAGGTGAGCTTGGGGAGGGGCAGAAGAGAATATATTTCAATTCATACATCGGCACTGGGGCTCGCAATTCCGATTTGGGGTTATCCACGGTCGTACTATAGAGGCAGTGACACTAGAAAACCATCTCGTCAGATTGATCTCATGTGCTATCCTTTGGGCCCTCGCGCGCTGACTTGGAGCTGCCATGATCAGTCTGCCATCCCTTCCGCAGATTGGACTTGACATACCGGCTCTTAGTACACAGAATTGTCTCTATGTCAGCTTCCCTTCTTTGGCTGGAGACTATGCGTTGAAAGCACTTAGTCAGAGGATCTGTCTGAATGGCGCAAGATATTAGATGCAAGATCAGTAGTAGCCCCTGATTGATGTCGAAAACTTGATTTGAGCCTTGTGCAAGTGAAGTTACCTCGCATAACTAACAAGATCCAGGAAACTGATTAATTTTCACACTGTGTCAATTTTTGCATAAAGTAACGAAGAAGCGTTTGGCTTGATCCAAGTTCTTACATGTACAAAGTAACTATTACCTTGCCTGAGCCGATGCAGCAGAATCTCATGGGCCAGCGAACCACGAGCCTAATGTGAGGGATATGTGAAAGCTCTCTTTAATTCTTGGTCGTCCATGCCTCATCATATCCCAGACTACTTCTGTCCCAGTCCACCTTCGCCTCACCACCCGAAATTGACCATCCCATGTAATCCATCATAACGCCCGCCGCCCTCACAAACAATGTGCCATCAATCTGTGAAGTCCCTTTGAATGTCTCCTCACGCTCCGCCTTGCCAGGTCGGAATGCACCAATGACTTCTCCAGGTCTAGTAGTGCCGTATTTCTGACTAGCGAGAATGAGGCTACGCATCGCCTTTGCAAGGTGCATATCGGGATGATGTATCGCTCCTTGAATAAGAGACGGCCATGGATTATAGTCTTCATCCTTATTCATGTTGCCAACGCCAGAGTCCTTGTCTTTGTTGATACCCAAGACTTTATCCCAACCAGCAGGTCGAGGCGTTTCGGTCCATGTCTGAACGAGATCCGCACGAATGAGTGGACGTCCCATCGCAATCATGACGAAGATCATGACGGGAATGTAGCTCCTGATAAACGCAACCTTTGACCTCGAACCCTTGAGAAGGCTGAAAACAGGATTGAGGAATATGGAGGTGGTGAGGAAATGCATGAGGAAGAAATCGAGGCGCGGTTCTCGTCCTTCACGGCCAGTAGCAAACGTCAATAGCGTTGCAACCCAGACAATCTCCTCGATACGCAACTGCAGCTCCTCTTCAGATGCGTCATTAGGGATGGCGAGAGTGTACTGCTGCGCAATTCGGAGGATCTCTGGTGGCCTATGGCCGCCTTCAAGCACTGTTTTGTAACGAGCAGAAATGAAAAGGTCTGGGTTATAAGGAAGCGGGGGTGCGAGAATCGGAGATTCCACGACTTGTCGTAAGACTTCAAGGAGGGATATCCCGGTTGAAGGTTGTCTGCCAGGTCCAGACGCTGGAGGAGCAGGAGCAGGGTTATCTGGACCCCAAGCAGCAGAATACGGGAACACCTCTGCGAGTCCTGCACGATGAATTGCTGTTTGTGCAAGTCCAGAGGCTACCAGAACATCAGACCCGAATTCAGCGCCATACTAGAGACGAGGGTTCAGCGATATTATTATTGGTCAAAGACGAATGAACTCATACACCGACTCCGATGAACGGGTGGATCCTGCCCTCAACTAGTCAACTTTAGACATGACTCCGACATAATGCATGCACTTACGCGCCCCCAAAGAAGCGGTCCAACATGTTGATGCCTCCTTCGTTCACCTCGGGCGGAAAAACATAGGATTCTAGTGCATCAGAAGCGCCCAGCCTCTCGACCTCCTGGCGGAAGAATTTGAAGTATGCACCGTAGGCTCTGTTAGAGGTAGTAGGATGCAAGAGCACCGACTGCGAAATGAAAGGAGCTCACGCTTGTCTTCCCAGGTGCTCTTTCCAGTTGTCTCTTGTTACAACTATATCTGCATCCTTTTCTTCGACGTAGATTGGGCGTTGGTAGCTCGCATGCTGGTCATATATCTTCTGGATCACACCACAAGAAGCGCCTAGGTCGTATGCCGCCAGGACACTGCGTCGAATATCGCTCAGCTCGTATGACAACATTGAAAGTTGAAATAGACGCTCACTGGTGGCTCAGATGGTTATGCACGCCCACAGCACGGAAGCAACAGTGGTGGTTCTCGGCGTCGGATAGCAGCAGCTTTTCCGTCAATGACTTTGTCGCATGAGTGATGCCAGGGAGATTGAGGACTCCCCTCCTGTCGAGTGTGCAATGTGCCATAGACGGTGATAGCGTTCAGGTAGTCGATTCGGTGGCTTTGAAGTTGATGAGATGGAAAGACAGTGAAGGCGGGAAAATTCGAAACCCGCAAGAACATTTATACCTCACTTGAATGCATCATGGTCAATCAACAATCCAAATCCCAATTATCCCATGAGCCTGGGTGCATCCAATTTGAGAGCTAGTGCCTTGTAGGATTCAGAGCCATGAGGCTATTTATACGTCACTTGAGTCCATCGCAGCCGATCTTATATAGAATCGAAATCCCAGGGGCCTGGGTATATCCAGTCTGAGGGCTCGTGCTTTGTGAGGTTCATGACACAATAGAAAAGCAACCTGTCGAAGCATTCGAAGTGCCCAATCTGAAGTGCTTGAACGAAATGTTACATTAATACAGGTTACACGATCAATCACATAATAGTGTTACGCAGGTATCTCAGCGATTTTTTAATGAAATTCATCTTGGCAATTCGTTAATCCCTTGAACTGGCATATCGGACTTCTCTTCCTCGTGAGCGTGATCGAGAGCTTTTGTGGCTCTCCTCTCCTCCCTTCTCTTTGCTACAGCGGATCGACGACCGAAAAGAGAAGTACGACCCTAGGAAGCCGTGAATACACCTCAATCAAGATGAAATAGTTCGACGACTCACCTCAGAGAATTTCAGGTAAATGAAAGCCGCGATGACGGCGATCCAGTAGAAAATATAGGACAATACAGTCCCAACTGAGAGAGCACGATCATAAGTAATAAACTCTAGTCTCATTTCTAGCTGATACGCACGAGATCCATTATTAGACCATCCGAAAATGGCCGTGAAGATTGACCAGCCTCCAGTAGCGGTATTCGCTGAGGAACAACAATCAAGGTGCCACACATTACCCCGGACGTCGTAAGAACCAGGTCCTGTTCCTGTAGCATCGTCGATGTCGGCACCTAGAAGCCTCCCGAAGGCATTCCCCTCGAAGTTGCCGACTGCCTTGCTGAAAAGGCCTGCCCCAATCAGGAAAAGGAAGTTGGTCATCACCACGAGGAAGACTGTTAGAGCTGTGGATTGTGGCTTTTNGTTAGCTCGAACCACAAAAGCACGAGGTGGCCTTCTTACCGGTCCTACTNGCGAATTGNTAGATAAGGTATCCACAGACGAGACCACAGATGATGCCGACGATTGCGGCAATGGGTATGGATGTTGCGGGCTGGCCGAGGGACACGCCTCCGACGAAGACGACAGCTTCCAAGCCTGGTATGAGCGATAGCCCAAGTCAGCTCTGAGTTTTCTCTCACGAAGCGGGCCATTCCTCGACTCACCCTCACGCATGACGGTAACCAGAGGTAATACTAAGAGTACCCATTTCCCAGTAGATGCTCCTTTGTCGATATCTGTATGAACCTTCATTAGTCTGATAGTGACTTGGCTCGAGCTCATCACTTACGGCCGTGATCGAAGGCCCTTGTGAGCTTAACCCTCCACTTCACTTTGGCTGAACAACGTATCAGTATATTCCGAGTAGCTTGCTGAGTCCAAGTGAAATAGGACTGACCCCTGTCCATCTTCAGAACGGAAACGCCCATGGCGAAGATCATAAGGGAGGCGATCAAGTTGAAGATACCTTTCAAGTTCGAATGCCGTCAATACAACGATGGCACGGAAGCGTATTAGAAGCTCGCAATCACCTTCCCAGAGTTCCTCTGACTTGGACCACAGGTCGCTCGCTTTGGTGAACCAGACGGCGATGAAGCTAGACCACTTTCAGTGACAATGAACCCACGATTCTAGCGCTATAAGACGTACGCAGCTCCAATGGCCAAGGCGATAAACAATCCAATGGCAGCACCAACGAATATCTGATATTCATGGTAAGCAAAATAGTCGCGTAAACATATGGTCGTCTTTACCTGGATGCGCATACGCCTCAGAAGTTTTCGCCGCTGAACCATGTTGTCTTCCACGAGGCCCGATGCAGACGGAGATCGTGTGTTGGGCGGTGAACCGTTCTTGCTATCCGCATCAGAGCCCTCGTTGACAGCGGTGGTCGTGGTTGTTGGAGTGCTTTTGCCTTCCTTATAAACGAGTTGCTCTACGAGACCCAGTAGAACAGAGACTATAATTGCGGCCTCAAGGACTTCTCGGAAGACAATGAAGAAAATCGGGACGGAGAACAGATTCTTCGCCATTGTGAAGCGACTGAGGGGGGAAGTCTAGTGGGGTTGTCAGTTGCCCCATTGCCGCTGTATAAGAGTCAATCAAGTGCCCTAGTTCCTGTTGAGTCCGAAGCCGAAATTATGCATCAATTTTGCATTCTAGCCTGCAAGGGGTCTATTTTCGCTCCATTTTCTCACCAAACTGGGTTCTAATCTGATAAAAAGGCCGTTGATCGGCCCTTATCAGATTACGTTTCCGGACATCTGATTAGATGCGAACCTGTCGCTATCGGCTGATTTCGGACCTCAGTATCTATGAAGTACAGAATGGCTTAGTTCAGGTTTCTCGAATTGTATACCTCGAAGCTAATCAATAATGCAGCGAGCGATGAAGTCAGTAAGCTGTTGAGCGGACTTGCCGCTCTGCTGTGCGTTTTCTTCATGGCGGGGTGGCGTTGTTAGCGCGATCAATGAACTGTCAGGTTGCTACCCAGCTCTTATCGTACGATGGGAATGTTCCTTTATCAGATAATCACACAGTTACCCCACTAATCCAGTTTCTATTTTCGTCACCTCTTGAACCTCGTTTTCAAGTGTTTGGCCACGAAGGCAACGATGATTCTTGTGAGTAGTTTATTTTCCCGACTATTCAGTAGATGGTAATAACCTAGTTCACCGTCAAAGTCATCGCGTGCAACTGGAGTTCGAATCGATTCGGTCCATAGATTCTCCGTTTGGCAAGAAGGTGGAAACAGATACTGGACTCAGGACCGGTCATGCTTAATATCACTGTATATAATGCAAACGACCTGACCCAGGTCAATGGGTCCAGTGCTCTCTAGAGATTCTTTTTCTTCAAGAGTGGGAGGAATATGGCGGGCCGAAGATCAAGCCAAGGATTGCCAGCAGCTCTTTCTCGAGTTAGGGGCACCTTGATTCGTGTCCGGCAGTGGTTTACAGCACCAAGGCAGGTAACAGGGCAATGGCGACAGGGATTCATCGTTCCACTCACCTGAAAATTCCAGTTCTGACTGTAAGCCTTGAGCGGAGAGCATTGTCGAGCGTCCTTACTGGTGAATACAATACTACAGCCGAAGACCGAGTACGCTCCGACGAGAGTCACAGTGTGAGCCGCAGATAACAAGGGGGATCAGGATACGAAGCTTTCCGAGATGCCACAAGCCCATGATCGATTATTCAGAGAGGGGTTAACTAGGCACTGTAAAGGATCAGTCATCGAAGGCACACATCACGAACTTTCTTCAGGTTCACGGACTCTGCAAAGGTTAGCAGGGGCCAGCGGTGATTAGACGCAGGCATATAACTGGATGATTTAGTAGTCGAGGCTTGAATCTCGAATTCATATGGACCTACAACTGCCGTTCTCCTGCCCGAGGTATTAAGTCGAGTCGTATTCCGACTTGGGTAGGAATGCATGCATGAGCGAATTTAAGATAAAGGGGTTGCTGACATCTTCTACATCAGGCCTTACCATTGAATGACGTTGGAATGGGGCATGATGCACCGCAATGACAATGGAGTCTAAAGAGGGTATGTAGCCCTATTTATAGGCTGCAATACATGTGGACTGTAGATGGATAATGAGCGCGCAGTCGCGGTTTCTTACTGGCAGGCTGGCAGCTATAAGTACACAGAGAAACATACATTGAGAGAGTCGCTAAGTACTACACTCCGTCACTGCTACGACGACTGCGTAATCTTGCGCAGATCTCGGAAAGCGTTTAGAGCGACAGGTGGGTTCCCGATCTGGAGTGGGGAACCGAAAGGGGTCAGTCACGTGGGAGTAAACCGACATGACGTATGTTACGTGGCGATGCACCTCTACCCGCCTATATAACGAGGCCAGTCGGGCAAGGGGAAAGCAGAACCGCAGCAGTGCGCACAAGACACAAACACCATGGTCAAAGCTTCAGACGTTGTACTTATCCTTGTCGCTATCGTATTCCCCCCAGCGGCCGCCTTCGTTATCACTGGCTGCAGCTGTGATCCTTCTTATCTAATGTTTTACTTACCATGTGTTGTTTTTCTTTTTCTTTTATTTCTTTTTCTTTTTATATTGTGGGCCATATACTCATCTGAGACGTTCTTCCCGATAGCTTGGGTTATTTACCCGGCCATATACATGCCTTCTGGCTGATATACAAGAAGATGCAGGCGGAGGAGAGGTATGGTCATGGAGGCTTCCGTTGTACGTACTCTCGACCTCCTATTCTCTGTTGGTTCATTCGACTCAACCTCATCGTCAGACATGGGCTCTGGACGCTACGAGCCTCTTTACCAAGCCGGCCCACAAGCCGGCCCGCAAGACGGACCACCAGCCCCTCAGCAATATGCTGCCCCACCCCCANCAGGCAGCCGGCTCCGCAATATTACGGGGCAACCGGTCAGTATCGATAAACCTTTGGTTTCGAAGACCACTGCCCCCGTAGGCGGGTTGCTGATTGCTGTTTTTTGACGGTACAATATACTCCCCTATCCCCCTCTTTACCCTTTACTTTTATTCCCCTTCTACCCTGGGGTTTGTATTCGGAACACCAGACACTTACAAACAAGGCGGATCGCCTTCACCGCCTCGATACTGATATTCTCTTCGGAAGTTTTCTTTAACGAGCTTGGAATTACTTGGGTTCGTACATGTATTTGATGTATAATGAAGATATATTTGTGGATGTGATCTACTACAGACATGAGTGATTACACGATGAATAGACCTATGAATGTGAGAGTCAGCAAAAGCACGCATATTAAGAGAAGAAGCCCCTCAGAAGAACATTTTGTCCTTCATTAAAATCGGACATATGCTTGTTTAAATTGTCTCGAACATCATTGGGGTTGATAGAAGAAATGAATGCTCACCTTGACTAGACACCTCCGATGTGCACGCATCAGATATTGGTGAACACTGTCAACACCACAACATCAGCTCGATGAAATCGTCAAGGACGAGAAGAGCGCAGAGAAGCTTCAGCGGGTGGTGCGTGTTAGCTATTGGGCCCACGTTTTGAGATTGTCGCCCACTAACGGTTGTCGTCACAAGCCCCTCCAAGAAAGTATACCAGGAACAGAGGATTCGAGGTAGACTCACATGAAGTGATCGTTTCCTGGGGAGACTATGTCAGTACGTAGGAATGAGATGGAAAAGGCGTGAAATAAGGAGGGGTGATAGAAATAAAAATCAAAGGAACAGATCAGTTGGTGATGCATGTTACGAGTGTGGTTCATTCTTTTGAGAAAAGGTCACCGACTCGAGGATGGATAGATATCATCAAGGGAAGGGCAGGAAAATCGGAGAGATTAAGCAAGAGAGCGGAAGCTCACCTGGTTAGACACGAGCTCCTCTGTGCACGTTTGCACGTAGTCCGCTAGTCATGCCTGTCCTTGTCGGTAATCGGCGCCAACGAAGGGTATGGAAACACACAGGAGAGGGAATTTTTCCGAATTGTGGCTTACGGGATTTGCCGGTCGGAGTTCAGATTCATTTGATTGATATATCCATCCTGCGTGAGTTTTTTCCGCGCTGTTTGTTTCTCCCTCGTGTCGTGGTTTGCTTCAGTGTTGTCTTGAGTGCTTCGCGCCTCTGCGTCAATGTGAGTTTCGTCTCCTGCTCTTGTTTTATGATGAGCCATTATTTCAGTTCTGCTTCCGAACGAGAGAGTCAACCTCTTGTGGACAACCTCATACCAAAATCTTTTTCTGACCTTTCTATCGTCCTGATGCCTTCTGAACAATCTAATTGACAACCCTTCCTCTCCTTAGGTTTGTGTAAGCATACCTCTCCCTTCGCCGCCCTTTTTGTCTCGCTCCTCCGCCATCGTATGCCCGTGACGAAAACAAAGTTCATCCATTCTTTGAAATTCTTATCCTATCGTAATGCTCCTCCCGCTCTTGACCGACTTAGCTCGTTTGCGGGCAGAGTTTTGTCGGTGATGATGGCGTTTCGACCGTTTTGGCTGAGGTGTCCGTCGTCGCTGGCTGGTTTGGGGTAGGAGGTAGTATGGGTGGGGGATATGAAAACATGGCTTTTCTGATCCTTTGTTCTTTTCAAAGCCTTGCAGACTCTCGTGTTTGGAAAGATATGCTGCTGATCTTGTCTTTCTACTTCTAGGTTTTCACATGTTTCTCGATGAACGGCCGATGGGTGCTTTTTAGATGTATGTTCAGTATAGATAAGGGTGTGGTGACTTTTAATCTTGAGCGTATGTATAGTAGGTGTATACGGGTAGCATCACAATGGTACATCATTTCACTATGTCTCCCTGAGATGAGCCATCTACATTGCTGTTGGGACATCGCAAGCTCCATATCTCAGCACCTTGAACTCAGTGTCCAGACATTTGCTTTCAGGCTTAGTGTGAGGTTCGTCGAAACAAACATACCACAACAACGCGCTGCCGCCTCGCGTCTCTTGATGGTCTCTCCATCCACTCTGGACTCACTTGTCTACAGGTTCTTTCGCATAACTCCTTCATGCACTCCCTTGTTTTCTTATAGTTCGATTGAGTTCTTGCTTATCGCTGAGTATCCAAAACACGCGACTCTGTGCCTTGGTTGAAACGAAGAACGTCGGACGACACCGTGGACTGAAAACAAGCCGATTCACCGACAAAGAGTAAGAAGACTGCTTCAAGTATTACACTTACATCATCCTATTTGGCATGTCCCACAACACTGTAGGCGTTTTCACTTAGCTCTTTCACTGCAAGTAACATGTTTCTTGATAGGATCCTTTTCTGCCCGTCGCATGGGTACCCAAAGTTCAATCTGCTTGGATGAATCGAATCTCTGGCTGGGTCATCAACATACTCATCAAAGTTGGCCAATACTATCGTCGTTACAACAATATTGAAGAGAAACATGTCAGCCTCTTCCTCAACAACCTCATAATCCACGAATTACCCTTCAACCTAATAATCAAGCGTAGTGGTCATCCGGTCCAAGAGGCAATAGCCACAATGACGGCTTATGCAATGGGAATTCCTGTTCCTCGAATTATCTGTTACACGGAGAAAGATCCGAAGTTTGGGGGGTACATCCTCATGGACAAGAATACCTGGAGACTCACTCTATGATTCCTGCCAGTCATATAGTGACGAAGAACTCTTCGCTATCATAGATGAGGTCGGCGACTGTCTGCATAAGATCCGCCGTTTTTCTAGTCCATATGGAGACGCTGTTTGTGGTCCTGATGGTCAGCACATATACACCCGTGCAATGCCCGACTTAAACTGGAGAAGATGTGAATCACCTGAAGACTATCACGATGATATGCTTAGTTCTCTTCGGCGACGACGCCTACAAGACAACTATCCCGAACACTACGCCCGGGTTCTGAAGCTGAAAGAAAGGTCCTACACAACTGTCTTTGGGCATGGCGACTTGCATCTGGGCAACATCATGGCTCAGAATGGTCGCTTAACTGGCATCATTGACTGGGAAGGTGGAGGATGGTGAGTGGCAAGAATCGCATAATCTCGATTTTTGATTGATTGTATTGGTAGGTACCCTGAATATTGGGACTTTGTGCTCCCGATGCCACTTTGGCCACGCGAATGGGACTGGGTAGTGGATTTGCTTTACTCGATCTCAGGTGGGGACAAATCTGAGCAGGAGCGCGATGCTTATCATGCACTTATTGAGCTGATTGGTCACTACTATCGCTGAACTGGACTCCTGGAATACGAACATATGTGACCTTCGGAATATTGAACTCTCGCCCTGTCAATGCCAAGTATGACTCTTCAGGTCTTTCGAGCTCAAAAGGCGATTCAGCCAGACCTTTGGTGACTGGTGGTCAGATGGATTTATATTGAGAAGTCTACTATGCCCGAACTCTCTTTCATGACGTTTCTGGGATCGGAGCAAACGTTTCTTTATCGAACATCTGTTTCAAATAGTAGCCGCGTTAGAGTATTCGGAAAGACGTCACTCAACCTCGGCACTTCGGTCTAAAGACCTGTGACGCCATGTAGGGTATACATCGCGGCAGATATTATGAACACCTGGTAGCCAGATACATACACGAGGCCGAACGTGTATCTTTATGCGGGTCGATTATGAACAGAATTGCTTGTCTGTAACTCGCTTGTACTACACGAGGCGCTCTTTGCTTCTGATGATTTTGATCCCTTTTCAAGCCCATAAGAGCGACGACTATATCTCTATCTTGTGGGCTTCTCAGTGAGTACTTTCTAGAGATTTAGCTATCACAACAAGACATCTTCAAATGTCATTTTGTGCTCCCAGTGCCGCTTTGGCCAAACGAATGGGACAACTGCTTTACTCGATCTCAGCTGGAGACGAATACGAACTCGAACGTGACTGTTATGACGCTCTTATTGATTTGATTGGCCACTGCTATTACAGACTCCTACCCAGTCTGTCGGAAAGCGTTTTATACACTTGATTGATTTTCATCAACTGCTAACGTCTCCGGATGAATGGGTAGGAGTCTGCTGCCATTACTGAACTGGACTATCATAATACAAATCTTTGACAAGGGCCCGGTACCTGCCTGTTGCCTAAACGTGACCAGCTTCAAGATGCACACAATACATGACCTCTTTTCTATTACGCCTTTGAAACTGGCCTACGTGTGTTGGTCGAATTTTCAGACTTCGGTTTGAACGGCAGCCACGCGATAGTACTTGGAAAGTGACAGCGTGCATGTAGATGTACATGAAGAGCGTTGCAATGCTAGATTGTTTTGCTACTTCCTGTCGATAACAGTTAATCCATATCACAATCCTTTGCTTCCCCAGCCTGGAAAAAGATTCGAACACCATTCAAACGGCTACATAGATGGCGGGATCAGTAATCTCGGATTTTCTGGATGGTGTTTCGAGAAGGAGAACCCGTTTTTCACCTTGAAAGCGGGACATTACCGGCCACTGTCTTCTCCTTACACGTGAATGAACCAGGATTGCCTGCCACAAAGATTGGTCAGCAGTGCTACCTCAATGGACGAGGCTCACAGACATTAGTAGCATTGCACCTTGCTTCCTCTTGTAGAAATGTGGAGATAGCCACAAGTATGTCACTTAGGCTTCGTCTTCCTTGTGTTTTCTCTTGGGCGTGTTTATCTAGACTATGTATCGCCTCCCTCTTCGAGAATGGGTCGGGAAAGGACTATGGTACATACAGACACTTGCCACCATTAATACACTGGCTTGTACGGAAGAAGGAACACTTCCCAATCTAGCTCTTTCAGAGACGGAGGTCTCGCCGTCCAAACGTCAACATCAACCGAACCTCGCATGGCCTGATAGTCAAGCCTAAACATTGCACACCTCACTGATGACCTATCACCCCAAATCATGACTGGAATGTGTGGAAAGAGGTCCCGTCTTGTGCGTATGATTATTGAACCGAATTCAGGATCACTTTTCTGGAACGAAGCATTGATTCAATACGCACTATCAGCATGTCAGCTTACCTTACCCTGCTTTGTAAAGTTTCCCAATATGGATGCCGTTGATGAGTCGGGGTATCGGCCCACGTATCGTGATAACGAAAGCATGAGAATGCATTGAAGTCGATTTGCTCGATCTCCAAAGAATGCAGCAAAATTTGATCCACGAGACATGTGAAATCGTCAGAGAAATTCTGACGGGCTAGTGCATGAGATCTAGGCGAATTTGAGTCTGAAATTGCTTCGTACCGAGTATAACCAGGAGAATGCATGGAAGACCTTCAAAGGTAAGTCCTTTGGAGTCGTAGGGATATACATCTGTAGACAGGAGAAATAAACCTGTCGTAGCGCTTGAAGAAGTTCCGAAACCTTGAGGTGGACGCAGAAATTAGGAACGCCTTCAAGCTGAATTCCTTCAATTTTGCCCCGCTTTATTGAAGTAAAGCTGGTGATCCAAAACTCTAAAGCCTCATCGAAGAGGTTCGCTTCCTTGTCAGACTGCATGAAGACAGGATCAAACCGCCCCAGTGCTTTGGCAATGTGTCAGGATATCTCTGAAACCGGAAGCAGCGAAGTACTAAAAAAACGCACCTGATTCTACTCCCTGCTGCAAGATTCGGTAATAGCCCCACCAATAACTCCTGATTGCACTCTTGATGTAGTCATGAGTGATACAAAAACGACAAGAGAGGTCTGGGTCTAGAAGGTACTCGCGGAAAGAGCGGTGGAAGTATCGAACATTGGTCTCTCCCTCCTTTGGCACATTAAGGACAGAGTAAAGGTATTGAAGGGATGAGTAAACCTCGTATCTCTCCTTCTGAATCACGGTACAGATTCGGTTGAGTGGGTATTGCACAGATCTCACCATTGCACAAGCGAGAACGTATTTAGTGTCCTCAAGTTGCTCTGGCGGTATTCTTTGCATGATCTGCGCATAAACCGAATACAAAAGATGGAAGGGATGAAGGAGATATTTGGTAGGCTCCAGTTGGGATCGGATAGCTTCAAGAACCCTAAGCATGTTTGCTACAGGCGTCTTGCGGGATCCGTCTTTCACGAATCCAAAAGCAGCCGACGCGTACTGGAAGAAGCCAGAAGCGTTCGAAGCGATCTGATTGACGTCAGTCGCGGTGGGCGCCTTTGCGTACGAAAACTGTTCGGGATAGTCTTCCCGAACCAGCTCGAAGGAGCGAGAAACAAATTTCTGAACATCTTCAATGGCATCGGAAGAGTCCATTTGCAAGGTAACGATTGCACATTGAGCACGTTGAAGTGGGACTACGAGATAATGTTCAGGTCTCGTCGCGACGACCCATACGAAGGAGGCACCAGGACATTCAAGGACAAAGCCATGAATTAAGTTAATGATAGTTTTCTGGATTGTCTCCGAGTCTTGTCTGTATTGACCTACAGCTCCAGTGCATTCGTCAAGCCCATCAAGCATAATGACATGAGGTTTGTCACGATCTCGAAACATTTGGTGCTTTGTGAAAGGGAGGATGAAGAGCAGTTTGAACTGGGTTTCAAGGTTGGCTTCGTAGAAAAAAGGATATGTGTCCCTAAGTCGCCGTATGTAACGGAAATATTGTTCATCCTTTGAGCTCAACTGGAGAGCTATAGTGGGGAGTATCCGGAGATGGGATGAATCTTTCCGTAGGGAGAAGAAAAGCGTTGCCGCAAGAGCGTGTGTGGAGATGATCTCGGCCACTGTGAGCATCACTGATGTTTTCCCAATGCCAGCCGGTCCCAGCAAACAGTAGAAATTGCTTTCCCGAGACATCAGGTTGTCCACCAACGTCTTAACGATAGATACCCTCGTATTCTCCATGCATTTTGAAGGCATATACGGATCAAACGCATCAAAAGTCAAATTTTGAAGGACACGACCCTCTAACCAGGCTCTCACTACGAGACGTTGATTGAGGCATAACTCTCGTCCATAGCATATGTCTATGGAAACTCACATGAATCATCAGTATCTATGTTAGCCTGGCTCCAGCTGAACATCTGCGCCTTATAGAAATATAGATATTCCGCATCTTGAAAAAATCCGGGTGGGTGTGGTCCCAGCCCTGATCCCGCACGTTGAGACCCAGAGCCCACTGAGTCCGTTAACAGAAACTTAATCTCTCGAAGGTACAGGAGAAAGTAATGAAATACCTGGTATGCTGTGGAGATTTGCACTTGCTGTAGAAGCTACCTGATCCTCGTCACGGGCGGGAGGGACTTCAGGTCGAATCGACTCTTTTGAGAGGTCTTCCCCCATATAGCGTAGAATAATTCGTACAGCCTGAGGCCTCTTTGCAAGCTGAGAGCCTAGAAAGGTCAAGGAGTATGGAAATCAAGCAACTCCCAGGCGATCAGACAGGCAGTGCGAGATCACTCACGGTGAGAGCAGGGCGCTTCCTTCTGACTTCAATCCCACTTGGCACGCTAAGCGCTTGCCAGTTGCCACTGCCCCACTCGGCCCGGCACGAAAAAACACGTGATCAGGCCTTCATTTGTGGGCTGGCCTACTTACGCCGCGGCGTCGTGCGCGGTGCACACATATGACAGTCACGCCCTTGGTGGTTATGCCGTCTACTGGTATTCTCGATGATGAACGGATCCCTCCTCATTCAAACTCACCCGCAACCGAAATCAACCAATCATCCCACAGCTCAACTCCTATCCAGGTCCAGCCTGCGATCGATGTTCGTTCTGTTAGCCCAGGATCTGAATGTTCCTCACCGCACACATTCCAATCTCTGCCTTCGACTGTCTTATCACCTAATTCAAACGGGATATCCAATGGGGGCACTCAACCTATCACTCCTTCCCTGTCATCTTTCAGGACAGACCGCCTCGTTATCGAAGCCCTAAAAGAGGAAGACAAAGCTTATGTACTGAAATCTGGGACTCTCATGGAGGCATTCATCAATGCTGGAAGCCAGTAAGTAACGCGCCTACTGTAAGCAATATCGGGATCTAAAAGCTTTGTGGACTTCAGAACCCGACTGTCGCTGCCGCTCGACAATCCTGACCGAAATTTGCTGCTCTATCAGTGCTGCGCTTACTATCGCTTAGAGCTCAAGGTGGATGCCAAAAGTGGATCCATCCACATATATTCCACTCCAACAAGTCATATGTAGGTCGCCAGCCAGTAGTGTATTGAATTCATCGTAAGACTGAAAGGAACAAAAGCCCTGCTTTGACGATATCAGAGCTTATTTCTCTAGATTTTCCAGAGCACCGATTGTCTTCCCCGGTATCTCAAACCCCGACTCCTGAATCCACTGGGGCTCACGGTAAGGTTGACTTACTTACATAATGTTTATTTTCAAGCCTTTTTCTCCTCACCAGAGAATCCATATCTTGACATTGCGGCAAGCCGCACCGTTTTCGCGTTCGAGCCGATACTGCAAAGTTAGCTTCCAGAGTTTGTGATGTCACTTGACACTAAGATCGATTTTCCCGTGGTGCAGAGAACGTGTCACAGAAATTGTGGCAATCAACAGAAGACCATCAGCACTCTCACAGTAGACAAAAAGGTGACTAATCTTCTTCTGCAAAACGAACGCAACACTAACTTTTTACAACTACTCTCCGAAAGAACCTCAGTCCTCTGTCCTGGATCACGTCCGTCTCACTGGGCTCCCCAAAGAGCCTCCATTAAGTCGTCCATCCGATCGTTTGACTGCCATCAGACGCGCACGAGGCTGGTTAAGGGAACCTCGACTGTACTATTTGTACTATCTCTGGGGCTTGCAAGGAGTTGGAAAAACCGCAGTAGTCAAAGACATTGCACACATTGGGATGACTTGCGGTGAAGTCAGTCTTGTCATCTTCACTTCCCATCGACCCCATAGTCATTCTCCTGGTTGCCGACTCCTTTCTTTCATTGCTGGAGAGATAGCCCGCCGGGATCCCTTATACGAGAATTACTTCGCAGGACTAATGAAGGAACACCCCAATCTCCATGAGACAGACATATCGAGACAATTTGAACTTCTTATCGCCCTACCATTTGGACCTCGTGCGGCTCATGCCCCACTTGATCATCCTAGGCTGATGGTGATTGATGACATAGATGCATGCGACCATGGGTTTGCACTCCTTGAGTGTATTTCACGGTTTCAATCTGCGGATTCCTCTTTGCAGTTACTCTGGGCTGTATCTGCCAAGTCAGAACCACCAGTTTTCGTTAGCTTGCTGACGGTCTCCAAGTCGCTGATAGTCGAGATTCCATCTCAATTTCACTCAATCGAGCAAACAAGCGAGGCATTCCTCTTGCTTCAGTTTCAACAAATAAGAGACCTTCATCGCATCGACGAGCCTTGGCCATCATACGAGATCCTACTACAATTATCAGATGTTATCACTGGCTCCATTGACCTCGCATCCCTTATCATTCGCTACATTCGAGATCCCTTGATTGGCGATCCACGATTTCAACTTCAGCGTATGCTCAATATCCTTGCCTCGGCCACCACCGCAAAATTTGTGATACAAACAGCTCTCCTTGACTTGCTCTATCTGGATGTCATGCATCGTATCCCATTAGATAAATATCCCACTGTGAAGCGCATTCTGGAAGCGCAGGACTTATCAGGAGACTCGTCTTCCACTCAGACCCTGGCAGAAACTTGCATATCGCTCCTAATCTCCGAGAATGACGCCTACAACGGACTTCGATATCTTCATCCTGTGCTAGATATTCCCTCCCTCGAAGATAGTGCGCATACACGCATTAAGGCATACGACCGCTCCTTCTCCTCCTTCCTTACCGATCCTAGACGTTCGGGAGACTACCTTATTGATACTTCGAACCCGGGACAGCTGCCGACAGCCCAGTCTCCGACAACGCCTGGGCGTTCTCCAGCTGCTTGGGATGTATCCAGCAAAACAGATGGAAACGATGATGCAAGAGAGCCTGAAAAAATCCAATCCAAGCCGATTGCCCCGGACAGTTCTGCGCTTAGCGCGACGATAGGATGGGACGATCAAGCAGCAAGAATATTCCCCAAGTTCGGTGGTCCTACCAGGAGGGACCCAAAGATCAAGCCCGTCTACCCCTTGACTTCGCGCTCCAGATACCGGTCATTTTCTCGGACATCGCCTCTGACTGATCCCACCAATAGCCTGGATCATGGCTCTCAGGGCTTAAAACCTAAGGAACCCGGAGGAGGGGGCGAATCCAATCGCAGGGAACAGGCTCTCGGCCTATGCCATGAGTTCCGCCTCTACGCTATGAAAGCTCACAAAGGGATGAACGACCGTCGAGCGATGGCACTGCAAGAGCTGGAACGAGATTGGCGGCGATCAAGCACACCTCTGTCTCTAGAGGAACGAGAACGGCAGAAACGGAATTTGGTCAAGTCGCACG